>JANRMT010062841.1:57224951-57270531 GCA_026402145.1 Polypterus bichir lapradei | reverse complement strand
CTATCTATCTATCTATCTATCTATCTATCTATCTATCTATCTATCTAATCCATCAATGTAAGGTCATCACGGTGCTTTGACCGGGTGGTGGTGGCACAGATCGCCACCACAGAAAACCGGAAAAAGAACAGAAGAGAAAGTAGGGGTTACTACGGATTTTGGAGCCACCATGAATAATAATGATAATTAATTGAATATACAGAGCATCAGGATTTAACTAAGATGTAAGCTATGAGAAAGCCATGTTAAAGTAATGTGTTTTCAGCAGTTTTTTAAAGTGCTCCACTGCATTAGCCTGGTGAATTTCTGTTGGTAAGCTGTTCCAGATTTTAGGTGCATAACAGCAGAAGGCTGCCTCACCACTTCTTTTAAGTTTAGCTCTTGGAATTCTTATTAGACACTCATTTGAAGATCTAAGGTTACGATTTGGAGTGTAAGGTGTAAGACATTCCGAAATATAAGATGGAGCGAGATTATTTAAGGCTTTGTAAACCATAAGCAGTATTTTAAAGCCAATTCTAAATGACACAAGTGACCAGTGTAGTGACATCAAAACTGGGTTGATGTGCTTGGATTTTCGTTTCTGAGTTAAACTTCTAGCAACTGCATTCTTCATTAGTTGCAATTGATTGATGTCTTTTTTGGGTAGTCCTGAGAGGAGTGCATTACAGCAATCTAGCCGACTGAAAACAAAAGTGTGAACTAATTTTTCAGCATCTTGCAATGTTATAAGAGGTCTAACTTTTGCTATATTTCTTAAGTAAAAAAATGCTGTCCTAGTAATCTGATTAATGTGATTTAAAATTTAGGTCAGAGTCAATAGTTACCCTTAAATTCTTTACCTCCGTCTTGACTTTTAATCCTAATTCATCAGGTTTATTTCTGATAACCTCATTATATCTAGTTAAGTACTATCCAAACTATACAAGTATATGAACAGATTGTGTTCCTCCTTCCGTCCTCTTGATGATTGTCATGTGCTGCCTCCTAACACTGACTCCCTGAGGTGATGTGGGGGGCTTTTTAAACTGGTCCTAGCACTGTTTTTGATACCCCAACACGGGTCATCCAGAGCACTTCTGGGTGGGACAAAAATCAGGGTTGTACTTCTGGTCTCCAAGACCAATGCCACCCTGCGGGTGTCTTAACTGGGTTCAGTCAAGAGTAATACTGCCACCTGCCGTGTGGGGGAATGAACTGCTGCTAGCACTCATGCTCATCCAGTCCATCCATCATACTTCTCTCCCTGCTTGAATGAAGAATGTATGCTAGATGGACTGTTCTTCTTTTCCATCCATCCATCCATCCATTATCCAACCCGCTATATCCTAACTACAGGGTCACGGGGGTCTGCTTCTCCAGCACTTACAAAATTTGTTTTCTTGTACTGTTCTTTTGAATAATTTTCCTTACCATGATGGGTGTATAGACACTTATTTTATTGGAAAAATTTTGTTTCATATTGACATTATGCCAAATAAATTTGACTTATTTATAGGCCAAAGTAAAAAAGTGAGGACTAGTGTTCATACACCTTGCAGTTATGGCTTAATATCCACTCCTCACCCAACAGTACTATATTTATTATTAAATAAAAAACAAATCATCAAAGCATGAGGTTATATAGAGGACACACACATAGTCAACTAAATATAATACATGTGCAAGGAGTTCACATGTACTGAGCTTGTCATCTCAGTAAGACTCTTTATAGCTAGTTTTGGCTACCTGTTAACTTTCTTAGCACATCTCATGTGGTTAAAGTAATTTATTTTAAAGATTATTCACTTGAATTTCAAATAGTCATAGGAGGTAGTCATGAATAAACGTTAGGTAAGTTTTCTACTTCAACTGATGCAAATTTGCTAAGTAAATGCTGAAAACTTATTTGTGATCATACCTTTCTTCCTTTAAAGGATCTGCAGATTTGCATTATATATTTTTTGGTTTGTTTCTTTCAGAAATTTGGACTTTCCAACTCATGCATTAAAAATCATCACTTTTAGATGCTCAAAAATGCCACATGCTTTAATTTGTGTTAACAAATATGAAGAGGGTAGAAGTAATTTATTGTTTCCTTTCTTAAAAAATCTTGATTTAACATTGTACTGTCTCAACAAATGGTTTTGGGGCCCTGACAGTACAACACTGCATTTACAATTGCAACATCAAATCTGAAGAAATGGCAATTGCTTGATTACTCTAGAATTCTTTTTATAGTCTCTTGATAATTTTTTACCCTTTATTGTGTAATTGTATTTGTACTTCAACAAGTCAAAATCAGACATCATGACGTACTTTTTTAAAATCTTTTTTAAGATATTCTGCATTTGTGTTGTACACATTACAGTTTTAGAAATAATAAGCATAGCCTGTTAGGAAAGAAGTAAAGTGTTTAGGTTTGGGATTGTAAATCACAAAGATGCATACATTTGAAATATTTTTGCAATTTGTTCTCCTCTTGTTTGACCTATTTCTCTGCACCTGCACCAGGCTTTTATGTGAGAAGCGAGTCATGTAACTGTGAGGGGAGATGGTAAATCATTTAGTCAAGTAGGGTGCAATGGCATCCCACAGACCTTTTTAACAGTGGAGGCAAAAATGCAGAACGTCACAAGTGTAGGCAACAAAAAGAGGGTTAGAAGAGAAGGCATGGAGTGCTGATTAGTCTTGGATATAAAAGATGGCAAAACAGCTCACTCGTAGAACGAACATAACAAATCATCTGAACATCCTTTAATCATGTCAGAAAGGGCACCTAAGAGACTGGATTCTGGAAATGTAAATGAACACTAATATGGCATCTCTTTGGTTTCAACTGGACATATTGTGCATTTCACTATTCCCAAGCCCCTTTTTTAAAGGGGGTGATCACATTTTTGACTTGTGAACTCATAAGATTTATCTGGGCTTATTTTGATATTCTAAAAACAATTTTTACCTGTTGCTTGTACAAATAGATACCACCCATTTCTAACCACACTCTCTTTAGTGTTCATTTGTTATTAAAGATTCTCTTGCTTTAATATGTCACATCTTCCCTTGGCCAAAGCTGTCCATGCAAATCAAATTTCACAACCATAAACTATATCAGTATCTCAAAATGGCCATACAGGAGTAGTGATTAGTGACTTTGTCAATGTATGTTGAGATTGCATATATTTGCAACATTCTTTAGGGTTATATCGATGTATTTCCTTGTCTTAAATATGTGTGTGCATTAGAATAATTGTTAATATTTTAATTTATCTAGTATTATATAGCATTCCACCCAAATCTGGTTCCTACCTTATCCCCAGTGCTTGAAGGACAGAAGGCTTTTTTGCAGTTTTACAGTGAAATGAGCTGGTTTAAAAAATGATAGGTTAATAGAAATAAGTAATATCTTCTTATATAATATGCTACTGTGGCTTTCTGTTTGTCTGTTCAGGATTTTAAATCACCTGTAGCTCACAAACCGTTTGACCTATTGACCTGAAATCTGGCACACATATATTATGCGATGTCTACTATCCGCTTTTGGGGTGAAAATTGACCTCCAAGGTTATTCCTCTTTTTATTTTTATATTATTTTATTGTAGAATCAACTCTCTGCAGCGACCAGCAGGGCAGCCGTGCGGTGCATGCGTACGGGCACCGTTCTCATCCCTACCACCTTCGCTATCACTTCCCCTACCTCTTCATATCTTAAATCGTTCTTGAGGCAGATTGAAGACTTAAGTGCCACCTTAAGTAAAAAATTAAAGAAATTGCAACACAAACATGGACTTAATCAGTTTTAACACAAAAAGATACAGACTAAAGAAGAGAAGAAGCGGGCCGCTAGGGTGGAGGAAAGAAGAGCTGCTCAGGAAGCAACAAGCGCATCAACCTCTGAGCAAACAAATGCTAAACGTACAGAGAAACAGGATGAAAACTATGAATGCTCAAGTCAAGTGTATTCACTGCATGTTATCGTGCAGTGCGCCATTACTGGTGTTTTGATATTTACATTCTGAACTGTGGAAAATACGGATTTATTAATGTGCATCTTCTAATATGGACAAGTTGTCTGAAGGTGATAGACCTATTGGGTCACATTCTAACAATGTGTCTCTTATTTCTTGTCTTAAATTGCAATAATAAAGACATCCTTCATCATCAGCCTCCAGTCATTTGGAAAGAATATACTAATTATTTCTTACACCCGTTTAATCCATTTCAGTGTCACAGGATCAGAACCTGGCAGCATTTGGTGCAAAACCAAACCTGGTCAGGATTCCAGTCCATTTTAATTCATACTTTTGCCCAGCACTACATTTACTCATATTAAGTTAGTTTAGAGTTGCGAGTTCAGTTAACACGTGTCTTTGGTATATGGAAGAAAATCCTGAATACCCAGAGGAAAAACCCATATAGATGTGGGAAGCACAAGTAACCACTACACAGGCATATCCAAGGCCAAGATTTACACATTTTAAATGTTGAAGTAGAAAGATTTTTTATATTCCCAAAAACATTTTTTGTAATGGCATGGTAATGCTTAATGTATGGTTAATAGAAGGGAGATTTTTAGTGCATTCTAAGATGCTTTAAAAATTAGCACTTTGACAGAGAAATACAAAGTACTAAAAATTCAAACAGATGTAAAAATGGTTCAGGGTATGTATAATGGCATTATAATGAGCTGGTATGTCAAAAAGGGTGATCTTCACAACTAAGGAAAAGGTTCATTGAAATACATTTTTTTTGCTAAATCTTTGCAGACTGCTCAGTTTGCACAAACGGCAGGAAAAGCAGCGAAGAAGAAATTGTCATCTGTTATTTAAATAAGATGGAAGGCCATTTGACAGTTTGACGTCTAATTTGCTCAGCTATCAAATCGATCAGGAAAAAATGTTGTGATTTGCTTTATCAAAAAGTGTCCTCATGTCAAACAGTGCAAAGTAAAGAGACAATCAAAGTCATAATGCAGTTTTGTCATCAACACAGAGCTGTATCAAACTGAAGAGCAAAGAGCAGCTGGAAATGAAGGGAAGGAAATAGCAAATAAAAGATTTTTTCAAAATACAAGAAAACAACTGATTTGTATTCACATCTTTCCTGACAGGAATTTCTAATGATTTATTAAAGGTGAGCTAAAATAAAGTAATTACAAAAAAAAAAATCAATGTTTGGGATAAATAAAATGATAAAATTTACCTGATCAGAATTTTATCAGTCAGAAAGAGCAAAAGAGTGTGCCAGCCCCACAGAGATCGTGATAGGCCTTTTAATTGAACTCAAGTTCCTGGAACTGTGAGAACAGCAGCAATAAACCACCCACCCTCTTGGCCCTTTGTTGAAGTGATAGGAAATGTGGTTTATTTATATATAAATGTACAAAAGTCCAACACATATTAAACACAATGTGTGTAACTAAACCAAGAATAAGTGGAAGGATGAATGAAGTGGTAAACTTTAGCATCCATGCCTTTTATTGCCCTTATTTTTTTCCACAGCAGATCCCGGATTGTGCCATATTGAGTTTTCTAAGTCGCCATGACTTTTCAGGTTGATCTGATCTCTTTCAGAGCATTGTTTAAGTACACAGAATCTTCTGCATCTTGGTGGTTCCTGTCTCTTAATGAAGGTTGATTGATTTGTTCTCTGATCACTAATTCCACTCTCTTTGTGCGCCAAGCACTCTCATTAATTTGTCGGTTTATTACTATATGCATGTGTCTACATGTATGTATACATTACATTATTATCACAGGATAATAAATTGCACTTAAGTGCAGAATGTGATTTTTGCAGTTCACAGTAAAATATGGAAGTGCCATATACAGTAAGGACAGTCCTGTCAGGGCAATTACAGCTCATAAAGTATATTTCATTTCCGCATTCTCATATGCTGTCTGGTAAAACTGGAATTGCTGGGTGTGATGAAACTTCTGCTGCTATTTACTGTTTTGATATTCTTTTTAAAAATATTATTATTGTGGCAGTGTTAAGGAGAGAACCTGTTAATTTGATAAGAATGCATCCGGTTAATTTCTTAACTCTTTTAAACAGTTTGTTAAATTCTACATACTGTAAATAAATTAGAAAAAACATTTTAGAAGTTGCCAGTTATATGGGTATTATACAAAAAAAGAGTGCTCAGGCATGATGCCAAGTCTGTATGTCAGTTATGCACGTTTCTACTTAGCTTTATTCCTGGGTATGGAGGATCAGAGCCTGTCTGGCATCTCTAGGCATACTAATGCACACAATGCCAAAATATCGTCACCAGTTAACCCAACATGCAGTACATGTGTTTGTGATAAATATGCACATGTTCAAAAAAAACCCAATTGACAGGATGAGAAAACTGCATTCAGGTAATGAATGCTCAAGGATTCAAACCCAGTCTTCCATAGCAGCGCTACACAATCTTGTGATTTCATTACCACTACTATTAAATCAATATTTATTTTAAGTAAAGTAAAAGCTTAATTGTTTTATTCATCATTCAGATTTATCAACAGTAAATATCCATTTCCTGAAGTTAATGCCAATTTATAGTCGCTTGCAGTAATATTGTGAATATTGTTGCTCTAAATACTGTATGTACAGTTGCAGGGCTTGGCAGACTTTGGAGGTGCTCTTCTAACAGCAGTACCTTAATGATATGTATTACCATTGTGATTGCAAGCACGTCTTTTTCCCATAGTGCCTTGGATGAAGACTGCCTCTATCCCATGTTACACTTGCCTCCCTGCAAATCCTTTATTTGTGGGGAGTCCTTCATATGCATACACATTTATATACAAATGTAAAGAAATGTATGTATGCATGTACTTATGTAACCTCTATACCTCTATTCTATTTTATATAGAAATACAGTACATATATATATATACATTATATGTGTGTGTGTGTATATATATATATATATATATATATATATATATATATATATATATATATATATATATATATATATATATATATTTATATATATATAACAGTTTTTATCACTGTTTTATTACTGTTTATATATAAATATTTATCATACTGGTGGTGTTCTTCATTCCTGTTATTCTCACATACATACCGGACAGGCATTTCCCATTTCTGGTAATCTGTATATATATTTACAAGTTAAAGGCTTGTACTCAGTATGCAATTTATCATTTGCTGACTTTAGCAATAAATAAGGAAACTGGATTATAAATACAGAATGTTTTCAGAGCATTGTCCTAACACTGGAATGAATATAAGAGGGCCTCAAAATAAACAATAAAATCTAGTGAAAGTGCCCACCAGGGAGTTGGTGGAGGATGTGAACTTCTTGTAACAGCATCAACGGCAAAGTGATTTCATTGAACAAGTGGACTGACCTTTGACTTGTTCTGAAGCCCTAGAGATGAGTAAGACTTTGGGGTTATGTATGCATTTAAAATTAATGTTCAGGTGCTCCCATAAGTATAAAAAAAGGCAAGATTCTCAGAATTAAATAGCTCTTCAGTTGCAGAATTGTTTTGAGAATGAAAGTTTCAAATGGATGTGAATGTCTCCAGGGTCACATTTAAGTATGGATTTATTTCTTGAAATTGTTCAAAGTGCTGACAAACAACACTAGTTCAGTTTTTCTTTGGTTTATATTTAAGTTACAAGCTTTTTTCTTCCTCATGTAAATTTTACTTTTTAAAACAGTTTATTAAATACATTGTGCATACGTCATGTTGTATAAAATTGAATTAACGGAAGGCACTCTTGTCACATGCAAATATGAACAGTGGACAAAACCACATAAGAGAATGTCCTACAGGCAGATGTATTTAATTATTAAAGCAATAAATTTTTATGAGATGCTAGTGGTTTATTTTATATCAGCACAGTCATATTGTCATATTTTTATTGCAACTGAAAGTCGCACTTTGACCGAGCATATCATTCTGATGTGCTTGTCAAGCTACTTTATCTGACACGATTGTAACTGAAATAATTACTGTACTTCAGTTATTTTATAAATAAAGGTAAAATAAAGTTTTGTAAATAAGTGGTTCAGAAATGGCTCTGGGGTGGTTTTATTTCTGAAATGTGCTGTATAAAATTTATTTACGTTCTGTAATGTATTTTATATTAATATTCCAAATTTTCACCAAGCAGCTGCTGGCCTACACAGCTTTTTATTTACCACTGTAACGTCAGAAAACACTAAAAACACATTTCGTTTTTTATACTTCTCTTTTACAAAATATTTACTATATATAGTGTACACAGTAGTGTATTTCAAAAACTCAATTAGACATACTGATAATGTTAAAAATATCTATGCTGCGGAACTCTCCAGATTGTTCCAAAAGATTTCATCAGTCCTAGAAAAGAAATTTAAAATGTAGAACATATGTGTTGGTGTTTTCCAGTTTAATGCAATGTGATGTAATGGCTTGGAAGACTGTCAGGGTCCATTAGGGCAGTAAACATCCAAGTAATAGAACTCCATAACACTGATGTCCAATTTATGTTTATTTACTTGCTGAAATTGTTTATCTGAATCAATAAAAGATAAAGCCTATTCCAGAATAAATGAGTTCAAATCAGGAATCTACTCTAAAGGAGGTGGTGGTCCATCACTAGGCTAACTACCACCATACTCATAGCAGGCCCTGGAGGGCCCCAGTGGCTACAGGTTTTCATTCTAACCATATTCTTCATTAGTGACCAGTTTTTGCTGCTAATTAACTTCTTTTGCCTTAGTTTTAATTAACTTGACTCCAGGTCCCTTAGTTGTTTCTTTTTCTTTAATTAGCAGCCAAACAATAATGAGACACAAAACGAGCCGCCACATGACCAGCTCACCTGTAACTGAAAATAAAGAAAGGTGAAGGTCTGAGTAAGGTTTGTCTCTCAGGTCACCAAAACATTTTGACAGTGTTCAGAAAAAAGCATAAAATCGACAGTTTTGGAAGTGTCTGCCGAGGCAGAAAGAGAGCAGCAACAAGCCATTGAATTAAACAACGGGTTTAATTAACAGCAAGAATCGGCTTCACATTAAGAAACTGGTTGGAGTGAAATTGGCTTGAGTCTGAAGCCCCTATTCAGCTGGTCAACTGTTGGCTCGTTTCACATCTCATTTCTGTTTAGCATTCATTTAATGAAGAAAATAATAATTTCAGAGGACTGAATCCTTAAAAACAGGGCCATTAAAATGAAAGGAAAAGAAGTTAATTAACAGTGAAAACTGGTCACTGAATTGATAAAGGGTTAGAATGAAAACCTGCAGTCACTGTGGCCCTCCAGGCCCGGAGTGTGACACCCCTGTCACTGAGGATGAAAGTTGACTGCCTGGAAAAAGTAGACAAATAGGAGTGTACAGACTGTTTAGATTTCTGTGCTGAGATTTTAATTTATAGCAAAGGCAGCAAGAGCACCAACCACTGTGCCATCCTAAAATGAACACATACTCAGATAATGTGTACTGTTTTATTTTTTCAGCCAGAATGTTCTCCCTGTTAATGTTTATTTTAATTTATTTTGCCCTTTTCCTATTTCTGATATATTATTTTAATGTTAGTTCATTAATTATATAAATGTTGTTAATATCATTCTGTTTATTTTTTTAGTTTCTATGTATTTTGTGTTGTTCTCCTGTGTTACTTGTGCTTTATGGTTGGAACCCTAAGATGCAGGATCACCCTGGTGTCACTGCTGATGGTCTGCTTTCAGCCTATATATTTGAGGCTGGTGAAGCAGGTATTTTAGTGGTTCATTGATATTTTATAGTGCATTTGTAATTACTGATTTTTCTGGTTTATGGATTTTGTGCTTTTTCCTTGTCTTTAAACTAAGTATATTTATTCATTAATATTCTGCTTTGGTGTTGACCTTCCAAGCCTTAGTTTTTTAAGGTTTCTCTCCTTTGAAAGATGTTTTGATATATTTAGCATGTATAGAATATTTTGAAGTTTAAAAGCTTTTTTTCCCCTATTGTTGAAGTCAGGCTGCCTGGGAGGAGGCCTAGAGAAGGCCCTGACCTGGTTCAAGGTTTCAAGGCTTTGCACCCTTTTGCTGTTTGGAGTGCACTTGAATCACAACACTACATTGGTGGAGTGAATCATATAAAATCCAGTAATGTAAAAAATTAGGTTTCTTCTTCTTTCAACTGCTCTCATTTAGGGGTTGCCACAGCAGATCATCAGTCTCCATCTATCCCTGTCTTTTACATCATTTATTGCCACGCAGATTGCCTTCATGTCCTCCCTCACTGCTTCCATAAACCTCCTCTTTGGCCTTCCAGTTTTCCTCTTGCCCGACAGTTCCATCCTCAACATTGTAATCGCAATGTACCTTTCATCTCCCCTGTGATAAATAATAATGATAATAATAATTCTTTACATTTATATAGCACTTAGCAGGTGCATTGGTTTTGAAAGAAAATTAAAAACCCAGTCCATAAATGATAAAGAGCTGGTGATTGATTAATACCTATTATTTTAGGTACATGTAACTGAATGAAATGCATAATGGTTCCTTATCCATCAGGAGTGCTGTGTTCCAGATTCTAATCCAAATCACACATCATTGTAGTACTCACTCAGCAATGGCCAACTGCAGTTAACTTCTGGTGGTTTTTATAATGTTACAAATTGTAAAGCTCTCTTCTAAATAACACATGAAGAAATAATGCTGAGCTTTCTTAGTACAGAATTAGGATGATAAATTTGTAATATATTTTGCTTATAGTAGAGAACTCTTTTCCCTCTTTATAAGCCCAGTTTGGGAGTGTGTCTTATTTTGTTAGTGTTCAATTACAGTTTCAGAGCAAACATTTTGTGAAACTGAGAATTAATTAGGTGTTTTTTTTTCATTTTCCCATTCTGCTTAAAATGTCTTTTTTATTCTTCAAAGGGAAAAGAGTACAAACCTCAAGCTACAAATGACTGCTATTAACTTCATAGTAAAATAATAATGATGTGCTCTTTGCCTTTTGTATTAAATGTGAGTAATAAGATACAGAGGCTGCAAAAGCAGTTGTGTGCAAATGATAAATCAATGCTTTTTACCCCAAACTGCACACAAGAATCAATTGAATGAGAGTACGCTGTTTGAATTAAGTGGCCATTTCTGTGTGCTGTCTCCTTTGCTAGTAATGCATGAGGTCCGCTGGCTGTAATTGAAGTGTTATTTTTAGCACAGTCAATAAATACTAGCTATCCTCTCCTGCAGATGTTTATTAGAAAAAAAAAGTCACTAGAGATTAGCCATCAATGCATGAAAAACTAAATGATTATCCATATGGCATGTACAGAGCCTTTGCTTTAAGGAAAGTGAAAGTATAAGCATCAATGCTTTTTTCTAAGTAAATACATAATGTTCAAATTAACTACTACATTTTGCTTTCCAGTATTAGCATATGCTTAAAATGAATATTTGTAAGGCATGTTTAAGGCCACAAAAATAGGCATGAAAATGTAAAAGCAACAAGTAATGTGTCTAGTGTGTAGCTCCAATCTGTTTAAACCTAAATTTAGATTTCATTTTTAGAAATTTAATGAGAATAACACTTTCTGGCACTGTGCAATCTTGGCAGCTATGGCACACCTTCAGAAAACCAGCCGTGCTGGAAGGGATGTTTAAGTACATACTGAGTAGTAAATTATTTGTGAACAAAATCAAGCTAAACCTAAACAAATAATTTATGCTTTCACTTGCTTACTGAATATTTTCTGTCTGTCAGGACAACTGATGCACTCACCTAGTTTCCAAATCTTTTATTTTTCCCATTTCTGCCTTTCTTTCTTTTCTGACTCCCAAAGCTCTTGCCTTTCATTCTCTGATTCATCAGCTCTCAACTTTATTCTGTTTACTGGTGTCTAGCAATTGCTTTCATGATAGCCTTTCTGGAGGTCTGGACCAGAAGTGGTTCAAACATTAGAACTTTATGAATGCTGCTACTCTTTATCTGTACCAGCTCACCCTAATTTTACAGAATTTCACTAGCGGTTTATGAGTTTTGAATCTCTGTCTTTTTAAGTTGTTCGTTCTTTTTTGACAACCTGTAGAACATACAGTGGCGTGCAAAAGTATTTAATTTCCTAAGTCAAAGTACACAATTTTCTGTAGATATTTAACTGAAGAACAAAAACTCCAAAATTTAGTGTTTGCATAAGTATTTAAAACTCTGTTTTTTGGAAGCTCCTGGTTTACACAAATGACAAATTAATCACAAATGGCACAAAGATGACAGTCATTTGACCATAATTATATATAATTAGGTACTACTTGTGAGTTCTTTATATCTCTCTAGACATAAAAAGCACTAAATAAGGACTTAGTCTTTGCTGGACAATCACTTGTGACAAGGATGAGACTTCAGACATTATAAACGTTTGGGGCAGCCACCCATATATTATATCCTGGCTGCAAAAGTTTGAACAGAGATGTTCACACGACTGTGTCCAAAATAGAACTGAATACTTGGAGGTAAGATGGTGGTTTTAAGAGCTGGGAAAGAAAATGATGTAATCTATGCTGGAAACGGAAGTGACATCATCAGAGGTGCCAGAGCCAAAAGTGATGTCATCAGAGGTGCTTTGACCTGGCGAGATTTCCCAGGAATGGTCTGCAAGATACTGAGAGAGACAGTAAACACACTCTGCCACCCCTTGGTCTGGTGTAGTATTACATTTATTCAGACCATTTAGCTGCCTCTTACTCGCATGTGTGTTGCAAGGCTGGGTCGGGTGACCTGCACCGAGAGGTCGTGAGAATGAGAAAGGGCATCTGCGTTGGAATGAAGAGAGCCCTTATGATGAATAAGCGAATACTTATATGGTTGAACATCAAGAAACTACCTGGTGACCCGAGGATTCGACTCTTTGTGTAGGGCCATCCACAGTAAGGGTGCATTATCTGTCGCACGTCATGCCCCGTGTAACCCGAATGGAAGGACATGATCCTGCCAGTGTCCGCTAGGGGTACTAAACGTGGTCTTAACCTTCACGGAGTCCATTAAAGGAATTTACCAGTACCCCTTAGTCATTTCAAGTGTGCTCAAAAACTTAGCTTGGCCAAGCCTTTCGAGGAGGTCATCCACTTGGGGCATCGGATAAGCATCAAATTGGGATACTTGATTAAGCTGATGGAAGTCATTGCAAAACCTCCAACTCCCATCAGGATTATTAACCAAGATGATTGGATTGGACCAGGGACTATAACTTTCCTCTATTGCTCCTAGTTCCATCATGCGCTTGATTTCAAGTTCCACTTCTATTTTCTTTGCCTCGGGAAGTCAATAGGGCTGCTCTCTAATGATAACCCCGAGCGCTGTCACTATGTCATGCGCAATCAGAGAGGTACTTCCGGGTTTTTCACTCACCACCTCCGGTATTGACAGGATAGCTGTTTCAAGCTCCTGTCTCTGTTTGGAGCTTAACTCTGTACCAAAATTAAGGTTGATTGTGTGAGCAAAGAATGAGCTGGGCTGAGCAGAGGTGGGATCAGGATCCCTTTCCTTCCATGGCTTCATCAAGTTCACATGATAGATCCGATTGCTCAGTCGACGATTGGGTTGTTTCACCAAATAACCGACGAGTCCTTTCCTCTTCTTAATTTCAGAAGGTCCTTGCCAATGGGCAAGTAATTTAGAATGGGAGGTGGGAACCAAGACCATGACACGATCTCCCGGGTGAAATTCTTGGAGGGTCATACCACGATCATAATAACGGGCATGTGCTGCTTGCACTTTTTCCAAGTGACTTTTTAGAACAGGTCGAATTTTTCCAAATCAATCACGTAGCTGCACAATATACTCCAATATATTGGTAGAGGGAAGGGTCTCTCATTTTCATCCTACTTTCAAAATATCCAATAATCCCAGAGTTTGTTGTCCATATAATAATTCAAAAGGCGAAAACCCCATAGAGGATTGTGGGACTTCCCAATAAGCAAAGAGTACAAGAGGGAGGAACTGATCCTAGTTCCTCCCGTCCTCGCTGACCACCTTGCGAAACATTTGCTTGAAAGTTTGACTAAATCTCTCCACTAGACCATTGGTTTGAGGATGATAAACTGCCGTCTTTAAGTGCTTTATTTTAAGTAACTTGGCAACTTCCCTAAACGTCTCCGAGGTGAATGGCATCCCTTGACCCATAAGGACCTCTTTAGGGATGCCATAATGCACAAAGACCCCTACAAGTTCCCGTGCAATTGCTTTCGATGTGGCAGAGAGCAAGGGAACAGCCTCGGTATATCAAGTAGCATAATCAACGAGGACAAATATATATTTATGTCCTTGGGCTGATGGCTCTAATGATCCCACAATGTCATCCCCAATTCTCTCAAAGGGAACATCAATCAGGGGAAGGGGTACGAGAATCCCTTCTAGGAATTTGCCGTAATTGACAGTCTGGGCAAGAGACGCAAAAACGACGAACCTCCTCATTAATTCCCGGCCAAAAGATTCAGAGCTTTATCCGCTCTAGTTTTTTTTCGGTGCCCAAATGGCCTCTTAGGAGGTGGGCGTGTGCTAATTCGCAGACTTGCTGCCAGTAAATTTGTGGGATTAACAACAGCTTTCTCACCTCATGCTCAGCTATTCGATATAATAGGTTGTTTTCTAGCACAAAGTGAGGACCCTGTGGCATGGGCTGATTAGTGCATTGGCCATTGACAAGTACTGCTGCATTTTTTGCTTGTTTCAGGGAGTTATCATTCCATGGCTCCATTATGAAAGAAGCTAGTGTTTCTTTGAAATGAAAATGCATTTCAGAGAGAGGGTCCAGTCTGACCTCAAGGGGAGGGGATTTCTCCCAGCTCGTCGAGGTGCGGGGTGATGACGTGTCCACCTGCGACGGCCCAGGAATCTCCCCGTCTACCTCTTGGACTTCCATATCTCTCTCTGCCGGCTGGTTACATGCCGTGGAGACAACTGGAGTCTAGTCATTCCCGTCTATAGCTAGGCCTAAATTTTGTTCGGGTGTAGTAATTGGTACACTGCTTTTATTGTCTGACCAGTCCTGCCCCAGAATCGCAGTGAAAGGTGGACACGGGAGGACCACCACAGGGATTTTTTTAGAGATCCTCCATTGCTAATAAAACATTGGGCGGTTTTATACTTACGGGTTTCCCCATGTACACAGGTAATACTGGTCATTATTTTTATCCACTGTTGCGGTAGTACATATCGACAAGCAACAATGGAAATGTTGCTGCCGGTATCGAGGAGTGCTTCGAATTTATATCCATTAACTATTACCACTCACGTATGTATTAGTGTTAGGGGGTTGACAAGTGCACATAAACCACCTCTCCCCATCCAACTGCATCCCTCCTCATCCCCTGGCAGTTTGCACGCCCCAAGGTCTGGGAACTTTGGAACAGGCTCTGGTTTATATGAAAGAGACGTAGTTTATGTGACATAATCCCCACGAAATCCACTAGAGGACCATTCTGCACCCTCAGATTGTGAAGCTGACTCAGATTTTTCTAGGAGCTTTATAAGCTCCTCCATGGTGTGGAATTCTCCCCAGGCCGGCTGGGCAACTTTTTTGGGGAGTCCTTTTAACAAAAGAAAGCAGGCAACTTGCTGCACTATTTGAAATACTGTCAGCTCAAATGGCCTTAGCCAATGGGCTGTTTGCTGCCAGAGAGCTTCTGCCTGATCCTGGGTAGATTGCTCAGGATCTAACTCCCAGTTTTTTAAGATTTTTACCTGCTGGCCTGGGGAAAGCCCATATTTATCTGAGATTATAACCCCAATGGGCGGCTCAACTCCCTTTATTTCCTCCATAGGAACCAGCTCACGTCTGTAAATCTCATCCATATTCTTCCTTTGAGAAAATACTAGCCCAGTTTCGTATTTAGGAAGCAGAGCCTGCACCAAGTTACTCCTGACCCCCGAACGAACTCCCCACCAGGAAACTCGGCCCCAGTACTTTCCCACCTGATTAATTCTATGGTCCTGTCTTGTTTTCTTCAGGGAACCACCATCCTGCCGACTACGCCACTGTGACAAGGACGAGACTTCAGACATTATAAAGGTTTGGGGCAGCCACCCATATATTATATCCTGACTGCAAAAGTTTGTACAAAGATGTTCAAATGACTGAGTCCAAAATAAAACTGAATACTTGGAGGTAGGATGGGGGTTTTAAGGGCTTGGAAAGGCCGGACCCGGAAATGACGACTTTAGAGGTGCCGGGGCTGGAAGTGATGTCATCAGAGGTGTCGGGACCTGGCGAGATTTCCCGGGAATGGTCTGCAAGAAACTGAGATAGACAGTCAGCACACTCTGCCACCCCCTGGTCTGGTGTAGTATTACATTTACTTAGGCCCTTTAGCTGTCTCCTACTCGCACGTGTGTGACACACTGTAAAAACAAAGAAAAAGGAACATTCTGCTGATGTGAAAAGCAAAGTCATGGAAATACATAAGGCAGGAAATAGAGTTTTATTGTCCAGTTAAGCACTGCTGGATCCATCATCAGAAAGTGGAAGGTTCATCACAGCACCCAGACTCTTACTAAAACAGGCCATCCCTCAAAACTAAACATCAGAGCAAGAAGTCAACTGGTGAAAGAGTCGACTAGAAATCCAGTCGTCACTCTAAGAAGTCTCGTAATGCTCCTCAGCTGAACCTGGAGTAAAGGAAGGTGCATGAATCCACAATTTCAATTGCTCTTCATAAAACAGGCTGCTACAGGAGGGTAACAAGAATGAAGCCATTCCTTAAGAAGGTCCACATAAAAACATGTATGGCATTTGCTGCAAAGCGTGAGAATGACCCAGTTAAGATGTGGGAAAAGGTTTTATGGTCATATTTTCCCAAAACAGAAATTTTTGGCCAGACTTCAAAAAGGTATGTGTGGTGTAAAACTAACACTGCCTATGCCTCAAGAAGCACCATACCTACAGTAAAATATGGTGGTGGCATCATCATGCTATAGGGGTGCTTTACTTATGCTGGGCCCGGAATTCTTGTCAGAGTTGAAATGAAAATGGATGGACAGAAATACCACACAATATTGCATAAGAACTCGTTCTAGCCTGATGTGAACCTACGGCTCAGGAAAAAAAATCTTTCAGCATGACAATGACCCTAAGCATTAGACCAAAATAACACTGGACTGACTCAAAAACAGAAAGGTTAATGCTTTTGGAATGACCAAGTCAAAGCCCTGATCTTAACCATATTGAGAATCTGTGGAACTACTGTATTTGAAAACTTCTGTCCAGAGGCTTCACCCCATCAACCTGGAGGATTTCTATAACTTTTGACAAGAAGAATGGGGAAGAATCACTCCTGAGCACTGTGCAAAATTGGCACATACTTACCCCAAAAGAATTAAGGCTATCACTGCAGCAGAAGGGTTATTGAAGTGTAGGGCTTTGAATACTTATGCAAACACTAACTTATTACTTACAGTATTCTTCTTCAGTCTGATATCTACAGAAAATGGTTAACTTTGACTTTGAAAATGCATTGTTATAGAATAAGAGTTCACTTGAAAAATACTAAATGGATAACAACATTTTTGTCATGCAGAAAACTATGATGACTTTCAAGGGTATTGAATACTTTTGCAAGCCATTGTATCTGTCAATGGTAGCAGTAATATCAGCGGTGTTAACTAGTAACCAGAACCATGCAAAAGAGTAATCAGTAGGAATTGCTTTATTGATTATTTAGCCATTAAATTCTATAAATTTATAAATGAATAAGCCACTAAGTAAATTAACTAATTTTAAGTTTGGCAATAACATCAATTGAAAAATTGTTGACTCATGAAAAAGATTTTGCAGAACAAATGAGACATGTTTTAAAAAAGGAAGTGGATATCTGTGGCAGTATGTAGATTTCTCTCAGATTTACTGCTATACCACAGTCAAAATGTAGTGCACATTACACCACAGACAAGAATAATTGATTCATTTTGATTTGAGTGCACATATTCATTGAATAAAATCAACCAACACACCTTGCAAAGAGACATTGCAGACAGAGCTTTCCTTATTCTCATAACCTTTACTTTTATAAGGGTTTTTCAGCCAGGTGAGACTAATACCCCTATAATGCATGGTAGCCCAACACCTGCCATTTCATATTAGCACAGATTCCTTGATAATTCTGATCCTTTTGGCTTCTTTTTACACTTTCTTTAAGGAAAATTCTGTAGTGGGGGCTATTTCTGACAGTAAACAGTATAAACTTTCTGAGGAGAATACAGGTTATTAGTTAACTGGAAGGTGGACTTGTCCAATTAAATTGGCAGTATTTACACATTTGTATCAGTCTGGTTGATGATCCAGAATTTGAAGGAGAATTCCAAACCTGACTTTTTTTTGGTTACTTTTCAAAACTCCATTAAAGGATTGCTATTTTGGCTATTTTGTACTTTGTCCATTATGAACAACTGAGCATCTTTTATACTCCTGTAATTTTGGATGAATATTCTTGTTGATCTCAATACCTGAAGAAGTGGTTCTGAAACCAATCACTCTGAGACCTTTTATAGCCTGTGTTCTTGTTTAGCCTCTTCAAAGAATCTTAGTCATTGGCTAACCTTAGGACCAACTATCATGTTATTGCTATTCAGTTATAAATAGGCTTTTGATTTATTTTGATGGCATAATTGAATTTCTTGAGTAGCTTTTTACATTAGTAGAAAATGTTGATAGGTAACTGTGTGATGTTCAGTTTTGAGATTCGATTAGAGATCTGAAAGGAAAAGACAAAAGAATATTCTGAGGGTGTTGACTAGGTAGGAGTGGAAACACTCAGAAACACAGTGTTAAAGAAAATCAAAAAAAGAAAAAAGGTGTGAGCACTTGTGTCTGAAACAAATTATGTGTTTAGTTCAAACCTCATGACAGCATTTGAAATAACCACAATGTAGCCTGAAAGTAATAAGTGCTATGAAAATACCAGCAGGAGGTGATTGAATTTTGGCGATTGTTGTAGAATGTCAATAAATAAGCTGATGTAAAAAGATAAAGTGCTAGACTGAGAGAGGTTACTTACAGAAGAACATTTATTCTGGCTTTAGGAATATTAAACAATGGCCATTCTGATTAACTAAAGAACTGCAGATAAAAAAAAAAAACAAATGTAAATTGTTTTTTAATTTGGAGTTGATGGGCGGCACTGTGGCACAGTGGTAGCGCTGCTGCCTCGCAGTTAGGGGACCCGGGTTCGCTTCCCGGGTTCTTCCTGCGTGGAGTTTGCATGTTCTCCCCGTGTCTGCGTGGGTTTCCTCTGGGCGCTCTGGTTTCCTCCCACAGTCCAAAGACATGCAGGTTAGATGGACTGGCGATTCTAAATTGGGCTTGGTGTGTGGGTGTGTTTGTGTGTGTCCTGCAGTGGGTTGGCACCCTGCCTGGGATTGTTTCCTGCCTTGTGCCCTGTGTTGGCTGGGATTGGCTCCAGCAGACCCCCATGACCCTGTGTTCGGATTCAGCGGGTTGGAAAATAGATGGATGGAATTTGGAGTTAAGAAAATTAGGCCATTGTTTCTCTGAAAATACTTAACTTTAACACCCATAGATGAGTGCACCTTTGTGTGACACAAAGTGGAAAAATGTGGTTTTAATGTAATGAAAACTGCCAAGGTGAATAAAAGCTCCAAACGTCCATCACCTTGTATGGATACATTCTAAAATAGAGACAGATTATGGGAAAAATAATTAAGGACCTTTGATATATTTTAATATGAGTAATCCCTAAGTTCATCTGGAATTAAACCAAAATGGTCCCAGACTATTCATTATAATAAGGAACATTCCGAGAGAAAGCCTGCTGACTTTGCTATGTCTAGTTCTCCTAAACATTATGTCCTCCACAGCATCTACTGAGTAATGCTGACTTCCATTATTTCCTTTCAGTGAATCATTGCCTCCAAGTCAAACTTAAATTAATATTGGTGGATGCTAGCAATTTGTACCCCTTTCATCAGGTTGACTAGATGGAAAATAGTTAATATAGACAGAAATGTAAAAAAAAAAAGAGTGCACAACAGGGGATGGGTGTGACAGAAGTCATTTATAGAAAGAAAAACAGAGTAGCATAACCAGAGCCCTACCATGTGTCAGTATATGTAAACAGGAGTCTCCAGTGGTTGATTTGCCTTGTAATTGAAGAAGGTACCCATGATCTACAGTAGATACTCTGGGTTGACAGAGAGAAATGCTCCTTGGCAGAGAAATGTTATGAAAGGGTCCCCACATGGTACAGTTATGATCTGGGACCTTTTAGCCTGGGTGTGAAGCCCAGAAGATGCCCCATATGACTGGTCCTTTTAATAGTAAGGTATTCAGTACTTCCAGGACACAGCAAAAAAGCACTTTAAGAGCATGGTTATAAAATTTTGTACTAGTTTTCCTCTTAGTAATTCCATAAGTAGCTCCTGATTTAATTGGGGGTAAATGAAGAGGTTAGCAACAGCAAAGATTCAACAGAGAAAATGGAAGAGTGAGAAAGTGACAGATGCTTGTAAGAGTGGTTTGTTGAAACTTTAAAACAGATCAGTGAATTTACTATTCACTAGTGAGCTAAGACCATAAACACATATTAGAAGTTTTCAGTGGGGCTGCAGAATTTCCTTTATCCCTCGGTTGGTTTTAATTTATTTTCTGTATCTTTTTTGATTCCCTTTATATCTGATTAATAATCCAACAGTTTATATCTATTTTGAAATATCCTTGTTTTTTTTCTGAGTGGTGCCCTAAACTTAAATTAGGGGTTACCTCAATTATAAGCCAGGACACATGCCAGGTAGATTGCTTCCTCCAAGCTGAAATTTGCAACACACCCCAAAACCCTTAACAAACCTAAAAGATGCAAGGCCCTCAGTGTTAAAGATGTCCACACTTAGGCATGGAGGCTAGAAGCACTCTTTCGAAATTCCTAGAGTGAAACTTCCTCTATCACATTCCAGGTTCAGAGGGAACCCTTTTCAGTATGGGATCAGAAGGACCTTAGCACATGTTGTGTCACAACAAGTCTCTTGTCAGCTTAGTGCAACTTTTGCAACGGGTACCTTTCATGAATATCTAAAACCTTTTCAAAAGAACAGCTTCTTTATTGAAATTGTATATTTTCTTAATTTGGCAAACCTGCTTTATCCAGTATTTACATAGTATGTTATGTTTATTTGAACATTGTGTACATTATTAAACAACAGTTAGACTGTGTTGTATCTGTTTAGCAGATATCAGTAATTTCTCATTTATGAATCTGAAGTTGTTTCTCATGTTTGTCTTACACCTTTAATCTATTTGTGAATATTCAGGTTTAAGTAAGGCACACAAACTGAAAATAGAATTTCATCAGTAATACATCGGCAGAATTGTAAAATCATGAGAAGAAAGACATACTACAAATAATACAGCCCCTAACGCCTTCTTGTCTCGGCAACATTTACAAAAAATGGAGTTGTGATTAAAAATATCAGTAATAATTTCTTTCGAGCTTATTGTTATCTTATTCATTAATTTTCCAAGCCCTTTGAACTTTAATGTTTTATTTGTAGTAAAATAGTTTTATATAATAGTCCTTATGAGTATGAAGTAGGTTCTACATTTGATGCCTCTACCGATTTCAGACCCTCTGTGTATTCTTTTTTCTCTCTATTAATTCACATTCTGTTCCTACGGAAATTGGCAACCTTGATGGAACAGCAGGCTGTAAGTTCACACTCATGGATTATTGACCCAATATGCAGTCAATAATAAATTTACCCATTTGTCCTTTTTTATTTTGAGAGAGAAACCGTGTGTCCGTCTAAGCAAAGTCAAAACCGAGACCAGGAACAGGGGTGGGGGTCGACGTGTCCTTAATCCTACTTTTTGTAAAAATTGATTGATTTGTATCGAATGATTACAATAAAATTAATTAAAAAAAAAACGAGACCAGGAATATGAACCAAAGGCAAACATGTAGCTCTTGCATTAAAGGTACAATTCACCACAGAATCAAATCTGAATTCAAATGCTTCCAGGTGCTAATGTTACAAACTACATACTGTATTACGTCTTTATTTGATCTTATAGTTTTAGTTTATAACATTTTAATACTCACATAAGACAATGCAAACACTGAAGCTTAAAATTCTGACCAGTAGAGGAAAGGTTAAGCCAAATGGAACAGGATCCTAAAGAAAAAGTGATTTTAGAAGAAAGCAAAAATTACTTCCACATAACAAAAGCAGTATCCAAGAGACAGGAGAAAGCGAATATCAAAAGTCAAAATATACAGAAAGGTCAGAATACAAGGAAGAGCTTTGAAAGACCAATCTTCAAACCAAACAATGTTAGTCAGATAACAAAAAAGCAGATCACAAACCAAAAACCCTTAGAAATATTGCAGTCATTATATGCAGATTTATCTTTTTAATATTTAAATACCAAAATTAAGACACCAAGCATTCTGTGACAGCATGTTAAATAAGTGTTTTTTGTTAGCAATGGTGTTGTTTCTAATTAAACAGATGGCTGTTCCACAAGTGGTCATGCAAAAAAATAGACAACTTTAGAAATACAAATGTTTAAAATGATGTGACATCAGTGTAAAAATTAACAAAATAAATCATATATGGAAATCATAAATAAGATGCATCAAAACTGGAAAATAAGCTGTAAGTGGCAAAAACCACAGGATTATGACAACAATTGTTATCGTTACCATTTTGTGGACTAAGGCGATTTTTAAAGGAGTGTGTTAAGGTGTAATTTTGATTAGTGCAGTTGCTCATGTTGCTCTGATTAATGTGTTAAGAGTGGTTTTTTATCTAGAACAAGGGCAATTTGCATTCATCCATTCGTTTTCCAAACATGCTCCCCTGTATCTTTAATGTCCATTCCACTTTTTTGACGCCTATGTGGGTGATATTTACAAAGCTGACAGTTTGTTCAGGGTTTTTCATACTGTGGCCCATTGTTTCCAATGAGGTTTGTTTTTATCAATTAACAATCTGTTTCACAGTTTTACCTCCTATATTATTCTCAACAAATATCCGATGAACGCGTTATGGCGATGCCGTAGATGCTAATAACCACCACTACAGTTCTCTAAAGTGTACCTGCATCATTTGCGAAGTGGAGTGCAATGCCACATTTTAGTTACTTTTTAAGACATTGAGTGAACTTTCGTCGCCTGAAACCTTATTCTGTCACGCTGTGTGTGCATCATCATTTTACTATAGTACTTTATATGAAGTACTTGAATATGTACATTTAAATATTACTTTAGGCTAAATATTTGTCAATAAAATTACCAGTCATTTTTCTATTTTTTTGTCATCATTTTTGGCTGAAGAAATGCGGTAACCATACAGTAACCAATGATGATAAGTTTTTTTTTTTTTATTTAAAATTTATTTAAATTTGTTAAAATATATTTGTGTCTTGTGTTGACACCATTTTGTTTGTGCTTGTCATAACGTTGCTAAGGAAATTCCCTAGAAGTGCATAAGAAGTCATGGTTACAATGAGATCAAAGGTCCACATCAGGCATTTCCTAGTCATCTGAGATTCTGGAGAACTCCTTAAAACTTTATTTGAATGTCTTTATCACCAAGGTTATCAGAAATAGATTTTTGGTCCTGACATTTGTTTTATATTTGTTTTCACTTTAGTGTTTTGTTTCTGTATTTTCTTTATCTGGATGCATTTTGCTCTCCCGATTTTCACCTTTATATGTGTCTGTTAACATTTAAATAACCTTTTTCTGACAGTAATTTTTAGCAGGGAAGTGTGGCTTTAAATGATTCAGGAGGCCTTGCCAATGCCGTGTCCCAGCTGAACTGCTAGGCACATCTTCTGGAATTTTGAGATTTTTTTTTTATGCCCTTTCCTTCTGTTTGAAAAATTTGTACTGCCTTGAAACAGTGGAGCACAGCTGAATGAACAGTATCTGTGTGTCTGTACACCTCTCTTACAGTGCTCCCTGTCTGTCTGTCATGAATTCTGTCCATAATTTTTATGGACAGTATGTCTAGGTGCAGCCAAGGAGTGGAAGGTGTCCAGCTGGGTGGTTTCAGGATTGCATCTCTGCTTTTTTGCAGATGAGGTGGTCCTGAAGTCTTCATCAAGCTGTAACCTTAGACATGCACTGGGGAAGTTTGTAGCCGTGAGTGAAATGGCCAGAATGAGGATTAGCACCTTGAAGTGCAAGGTCATGGTTCTCTTGAGATGGGGTGCTGCCTCAAGCGGAGGAGTTTAAGTATCTCAGGATCTTGTTCATGAGTGAGGAAAGATGGGGACAGGCGGATCAGAGCAGTATCTGCAGTGATGCAGACATTTTATTGGTCAGTAGTGGTATGTTTCTACCCTTACCTATGGGTCACAACCTGTGGGTAGTAACTGAAAAAACTAGATCACGGATACAAGCAACAGAAATGAGTTTCCTTTACAAGGTGTCTAACCTCAGCCTTAGAGATAAATTGGAAAGTGCAGATATTTGGGAGAGGCTCAAAGTAGAGCTGCTGCTCCTCCACATCGAAAGGAGACAGTTGAGGTGGTTCAGGCATCTGATAAGGATCCCTCCTGGTTGGCTTCCTTGGGAGGTGTTTCAAGCATGTCCAACTGGCAGACCTCGAGCCAGACCCAGGATACCCTGGAGAGATTATATTTCTCGGCTGGCCTGGGAACACCTTAGTATTTTCCCACAGGAGTTGAAGAAGGTGATGAGAAAAGGGGATGTCTGGGTATAATTGGTTAAACTGCTGCCCCCGCTAACCTGGAACTGAATGAGTGGCAGAAAGTGGATGGATAGATGGATGGGTGGATGGATGGTATTTAACATAACTAATGGTCTAGAATGAAACTTGAAATAAAACATTCATAACGTGAGACATTACTCATTAATAAACCCCCTTAAATAGCTCTTTATTAAATGGCCACTAGCCTGCGGGTATTTAAGCCAAGATGATGCTAATAACATAGAGTAAAAAGCCAGGCGTGCCATAACTATTGATGGCAGTCTCCCAGCTCATTTAGTTTCTCATTCTTCATAAACTATAACATAACGATTTGAGACAATTGTTAAACCTACATTTTAAACATGCACATTGTTGTTCAGAAAGAAAGGAAATAAACAAATGAATGAACGTGAGTTTTATGAAAGAGAATGCTGTAGTTCTGTTTTGTGAAAATTGGTTGAGTTTTCTTTGTGTCACCCAGAAAGCACTGGAGGAAATTCCAGAAAAAAAAAATAACTCTGTAACCAATAAAACCTCTGAAAACTGATCATTAGCTGTAGACCCAGTCCACATAACACATTGGGAAATGAGGACTAATTAGCTTCTGGCACTGGAACAACAATTTCAGTGCTTTTGTATTTTTATTAGGTTCTCTTTAAGGCAGGAAGCTTAAATGACAAAATATTGGCATTACGCTTTAGTTTTTAACTTTGATCCAGTGGCTATAATTTGCTCGGAGCCTGAGCCTTAATTACTGTGTAAGAGATCATGGAAGGCCTCTTGTGGCCTGACAACATGCAAGCACTTTTTCACAATAGATGAGTCCCCTTTATTCCATCTTGTCTGAGTCATTTTACTTTTGCCATTATTTTTTATTATACTGAGCACCATTCAATTCCAAACCATTCTTACCAGATGCATGTTTCACAGCAAACCAGGGCAATTTAAAAATGAATATACACATGTTTGCAATGTAAGGGGAAACCCAAAGAAAATTCACACAGATATGGATGATACAAGTCCACACAGACAGTAACAAGACTGGGCCCTGAACCCGTGTCTCTGGAATAGTGTGGCAACTATACCACTTGACCACTATTACAGCTCAACGCATACTGTATATTTGGTTTTAAATTTGAGAATAAATTGCTTTTGAAATAGTAAGTTCTTGTTTATGGAAAATTCTTGGGGAATAATTTACAGCTTCTAAAACAATTGTCATATTAGCATAAATCCTTTTTTATCAACAGCAACTAGGTAAACATCTCTTTCTTGCTTTGCAGCAATACACAAATGCTTATAATTGCACATTGTTTCTGTCATTCAAGTGATGCCCTTCACCTCCCACTCCCTGGTCTTCTGGGTTCCTCAGTAATATGCTTCCATACACTGAAAGCTCATATACTCCAAGAGTATGACCCTTATTTAAAATAGCCATTCCCAACAGGCATGCAGAATCTCAAGCTTTCCAGGATCCTGTCTAGAATGCAAATGATTCTCCGACTGTGAGCTAAAACTCTGACCTGGCAGTCCAGAAAGCCAGTTGAAATTTTCCTGCCAAGGCAGTGATGTCTTCTTGGTTGCAGTTCACACACTAAACTAACCCTCCAAGTCTGTGACAGGCGGTGGATTCGCATTTTTAATTTAGCAGCTGCAAACCTAAAATGAATATGAAGCATGTCACAGTGACCTAAAAATCAGATAAATTTGTTTGAAGGGAAAACAGGAGGCGGTGGCCATCAGGGAGTAAAGTAAGACAGCCATGGCTTAGACAAACACACATTTTAGTTGCCTGTCAGTACCATTTAGACAATTAAAGCTTGTAGATTATCCAGACATGAGTAAGGTTTGAAAATCCTCACTGCTAACCTCTAATGCTGTAATGAACCTGGCTAGTGTTACAACAATAAGTGAAAAAGTATATGCTCGATTGGTTACAAGGATGATTTTTCATTGTCAGAACCGCAAAACTTCATTCAGTTTGGCGGTTTCTCGTTTAGGCTGAAGTTCTCCATTTTCATTGTTTACCAGTGCATCTGAGTATTTGACAGAACAGTATTCATTTTGTATGTACCGTCCATACTAATTTCATAATGACCACTTACATTATTCAACATAATATACCTAATATTCTCAAATCTATTTAATCCAGTTCAGGGTTGTGAAGGAACCGACTGAAAGCTGAAATTACTATAAAAAAGCTAATGTAAAGTTATTCTCTAAAACCCACTTTATGCAGTTCACAGTAGCTAGTAGGGGATGAAACCTATCTTTGCAAGAAAGGGCATCAAGTAGAAGGCAACTTGTTCATTTTGTATGCCATTCCATGATCAGCCTACCCACTCTGTGCCAAATTTATAGATTTTAGGCAGTTTAGTACACTGTTAGGCAGAGGAAAATCAGAATACCTGGAGGAAAAACTAACACAAACATGGAAAGAACAAGAGGACTCCACACAGACTAGACATAGGATTCCAATATAGAATGATGAATCCATGAGGTGTAACCAGTTCCCCACAGTTCCACCCCTTGGACTGTGCATCCTGCTTTTCCTCTGATTTCATTTTTCAAAATATTTATTGAAGAGAAATGGCACAATAGGGAGATTTTCATAGGTGAGTTTAGAACTTTGTAATCAGTGCTGGTTGAAGCCAATTTTAGCCGAAGGCAGGGTTGATGTACGTCACCCATTACGAGACTTTGACGACTTGTGGAGGGTGTACTCATTGGTGTCTGGGTCATGCAGCCCTTTAGTAGCACAAACAGTGGCCCTTTGTTTATATACCATGGACGTTAAGGAGAATGCATATTTTTATTTTCATAAGCGGTATCCAGTGGGTAACAATGTATTCAATGTAACTCAGTATTATCAGAGTTTGATGACCGAGGGTCTGGTTCACCTTCATGTTCGGAGGACACGTAGGTTCAGTAGGAAAAACCCTTAGTGTATATACCACAGACTGAAAGGAATAAACCACCCTTAACTTTCTCACATGGTGCTCCTCCGATGACGGTGCCCTCGACAGCCACCTGTGTCGCCTAATGGATTGACCAACTCTGTTTGTAATAAATAAATTGGTTGTCATATCCTTATAGTTTGTGATACTATGTGTTTTTTTGGTTTATTTTAAAATAGCGATATGTTATAATGCCAAGAAACGTGTCAACAATGAAAGGTTTCAAGGATTAAGAGTTGTGAAACAAAATTGTAATCAAAAAAGCGACTAAGGACACCAATACCACTTCACCAATACCCACTACACAGCATCCCAAAGCAATGTCAAGTAATCTCTGCAAAAAATCCCACCTTCTTGAAAGTATTTTTAGCAATATTTACTGTACAAGAATTTTTTTGTTATATCAAGAAACCTGGATGTCAAGATTAGCAATGTGCTATCTTTTGGTTATGATCTGGTATTTATGTTATTTTTTTTTGGGAATTCTGGAGTCCACTTGTGATAATGATGTGTCCATTTTCTGATTTTTTTCGGCATAAGGAATTCATATTTGAAATTTGTTTCTGGAAAACGTTATCATTTTTTATCATTGTATTGCAACATCATTTTGTATTATTATGGCCCCCATCTTTTTTAGCCTTGATTTTTCAGTGACAATATTACCCAGAAGAAAATAGGAGTCCTCAGTATGTGGCATCACTGGAGCAATCGTATAAAGGCCAAGGAGTGCATCCCTTAAGGATCACAGATTTGATGGACTTGGTGTAGTTTTGTGGATTTCTGTTGTTTACTCTCGTTTTGTGGAACAAAAACTATTTTTGGGTTTATGACTTTGATTCTTAATTAGTGTTTTGGGTTTAACAAATGATAAATCAGCTTAAGTTTTGACTATGTCTACCTCCTGGTCCTTTGTCAATTAAAATTTTTTTCTGTCTCAGTTGTGAATCAGAACACTTTTAAAGGTGGTAAATAATAACTCAAAATGTCACATGACCAGCAACAGGTATTGCATCCTGTAAACAATATTGTCTCAAATGCTAAGGAGACAGTCGCAAAATGGCAACAAGGCCACCAAAAAACAGAACATAGCGTCTGTGATCCAAAACAGCATACAAAATGGTTGTGCAAAATTGTTGTTGAATTAGCCATAGAGTGTTTTGATAATTGCAAACTAAAAATTGTTTTTTAGGGAAAAATAATGACATATGCAGTGGCTTGGATCTCAGGCATAATAATTGAACTCCTCATATTTACATGTCACCCACAGCTATCACTAATACCTACTTTGCTGCTCATATATTGTGATAATATTTTAATATGCTTCAATAAAAGGTGCTATGCAAAATCATGGGAACTAATTATACATTAATAGCAGTGCAACAGGTGACACAGGTTTCTCTGACATCTGCATTGACAAATTCTCACCATGTCTCAAGGGCCTAATATAGGTTTCTCTCACAGTTCAAAAGCAAGACTGTAAATGGATCTTGTGTGAGTGTGTGTGCACTTGTGGCTGTGTTTATGCCCACCTACATGGAGCTCTTTCCTTCTATAAATGTGCTGCTGCTTGGATAGGCTGTGACACCCCCTCATCTTTGAGCTGGAACATTCATTCATTTGTTCATTTCAGTTCATTGTGTACACCTGTTTATTCCACTTGAAAGATGGTTCTTATTCTGGTAATTTTCTAGACAGCTATCCACTGTGAATGAGGACTGAGTGTAAACCCAGGGCACAATTGTGCACACACCCATAGTTACTCATATGGGACCAATTTAGAGTCACCAATTAACCTAACACCCATATCTTTGGCATGTGGGTTGAAATATGAGTACCCAGATAAAACACACACAATCATTCATATCATTTCCTCAAACTCCTACTTCCAGTTCCAGCTTATGCCTATTTTCATAGCTTTAGTAGTAGCTTTGGGCGCAAGGCCAGGAAAAAAAAGCCTGGATTAGGGCCTAGAACATTTCAGAGTGCACACATACACGCACACACACACACCTTCATTCACTTATAGGGCACCAGTTTAGAGTTGCTAAAAAGCTTAGCACACATGTCTTTGCAATGTGGGTAGAAAATGTGTCAACTTTCCATAGATGTTGCCTTGACAGATACTGAAACCCAGTCGCTTTGAGCACATGAATTGCTATTTAATTGAAATAATTCTACCAGTGCATCTAAAAAACTGACAGAACAGCATTCACATGATAACCACTGAGCCATAGTGCTGCCCATGAATATAAAATATTTTAGATTTCCCTAAAGAAAGAAACCTCTTATGAATTAAAGTAAATAAAGATTTCAATACATTTGGTCAATTCCATGTGAAGTTTGCACATTTCCCTGTGTCTTGGTAGGCCTTCCTCCACGTAGTTTGGTTTTCCTCCCACACAGTTACATTTAATTGATTTAAATTTGAAGTGTTTGCATGAATGGGCCCTGCGATGGACTGTCATTCTGTCCAGGGCCAATTCCTGCATTGTGCTTAATGTTCAATTAGTTCCCTCCGGACCTCAGGTGTATTTAAGTAGGTTTGAAAGTGTTTTACATTATGTAAAACCAATACATAAAGAAGCAGATCAGAATTCAGCCTTGTTTTTGGTCACATTTTGAGACTGGGGCTGTTGTCTTGTCCTAATGTACAAGATGCATTTCTCAGATGGTATTTTTGGCAAAATATTACCAATTGATAAAAGGTATGTCTCTCTATATATAAGGTGATAGAATGTCTGATATCTGGCATAATGTCATTCAGTGTTCACAAGAGGATTAAGACATCTGATGAACAAAGGCGAGTGGCTGGTGTAAGACAGTAAACCGCGCAGGGTCCGTCTGGGTATCACATTGTCCGATGTCCACAAAAGGGCTGGACTGCCTCACAAAGAAAGAGGGATATAATGCATATATGGTGAACAGAGGTTCGTAGATGGACAATGAGATCGAAACAGATGGACATTGTGCCAATAAGCCTGTGTAATCTAGTTTTGCTAGTCATCCTGCTGCCTCATGGTTAAGCTGGTGTGATATTTATGTGATGCTTCAGTGTCAGTGTGAGTTTACCTCCTGGCTCTCTAGTTTCCCCTCCCATACCCCAGACATACGTGTATTAGGTTAACTGATGACAAGAATGAGTGAGTATGATAGCATCCTTGGTGGGATTTACCTCCCTGTGACCTTAAAGGGGGTCAGAAAATGATTGGTTTTGTAGATTAATACGTTATGATCTTCTGGAGCAGCCAAAGTTGGGGCTAATATTGCTTGCACACACAAACCCCTTTTGTGTAAAAGCTTCCCAGTACAAGGTAGTGCTGAGAATCATCATTTGTTGTCCATAATAATATTCTCATATTTGAAGTACATGAAAGCCTCTATTGATAGCATCCTCTGAGTGAAAGCAGTGCCCTGTTAGGTGATTAGATGAAAATAATGTGCTGGAAACTCACAGCATAGGGTGATGCAATGTTTTTGGTCGTTTCTACATCTTGGAGAGTCTCACCAATTCCCCAGTACATCGGCTGATTTCACTGGGGAGTCCTTCTGGTTGTTTGTGGATTGCCCTCAGCAAGCATTCTTGACGTCAGCTCAGCTAACTCAGCCGCGTCCAAGCAACCCATATGAAGAAGAGCCCGCTTTAACCTGGTCATGTTGACGTCATGACTACCGTTTCCCAGCAGCTTGAGCTAATCCCCAGTGAAACCAGTATTTACACTTGGTATTGCTACAGGTTCTCGACAGATATGCTGTAGTCACATTAGCAGGCATTTTTTCCTGCTTGAGCACAGAATGCACAATAAGAGGTAAAGGTAAGTAAACATTTTTTTTCCTTGTTCAGTGATTTCTTTTGATTTAAGTGAAAAGAGGACTGGCTGCTGGCTTTGATATTCAGTTGTGTCCTTAAAATGGGATTATAATGAGTGACACTGGCATGGTCAAGTATTTAGAATCCCCCTAATGTGACTCAATTAATGTAGTCTGTTGTCTGTTTTATTGGTAGGTTTAAGCCATGATCCAGATGGCCCAATCCAGTTTGTAGCCCTGCCTGTTGGGATGGGCGCATGAGCTAATCTCATTCTCTTTGCTGCTGCTAATCACAATTGCTCTACTGTCCTGCTGCTATTGTTATCCAACCTTTTCCTTTTAAGTATCCTCCTTTTGGCAGCTAAAATTGTACCGTTAGGAAGTGCTAAGAGCAATTTGCCCTGCTTTTCTTTAGTGGATGTGATTCAAATGACTGATGCTCTGGCTTTAAAAGTCATAACGGGTGCCAGCCAATTCATTGACGTATGTGACCAAATGCATTAATAAGGCTAAAGAAGACAAAGGCAAACAATGACGCATGTGGTGCATAATGAAGTGGAAGTGTTTTTAGAAAGGATCTGGATTGCTAGGTCCAAGCTACTTATGTCACTAATTAAAATCCAGCAATCCTCCATTTAGCTCAGGAAGCTGGCTAATAATACCTGATATGTACGGTCAAGCTAACTAACAATATAAGCATTGATTTCCACCTCGGCTATTTTTAGGCAAATGCGCATTTAAACAAAAAAGTGACGCCAAGCATTGCTCACAGCAATAAATTAGAGAAGAGCCTTGTTTATTGTTTTCATACCCTTAATATAAGTACATTATTCACAAGAACAAAAAAAAATCACTTTCATACAAGTAAAATTCACTCATTTTCACATGTTCTGTTCTCGTTCAAATTATAGTCATTATGTCCTTCTAGCACGTTGTTAGATTTTTCTCTTAGCATCAGCCTTTTAAATAATGCAGTGTACTTTGGAAGAGAGAAAGTGGCAAAGAAACAGTGTTAGGTTAATAGTTTTGTGTTGCTGATTTTCCTGTTAGTGGCAAGATGGTTAGTGCTGTTTCCTCACAGCTCCAGGAAACTGACTGAATGTAAACCTGACCTGGTCGCTGTCCGTATAGAGCCTGCACATTTTATCTATTTGTTTGTTGGTGTCTTATTTGTACTGTCATGTTCAACATCCCAATCATGTGCATTTTACAATAATTGGGGGTTAAATTTGTCAACTATGAGTATACTCTGCTTATTGATCTTATGTTCTCTTCATCAACCATTTGATAGCTGAACTCCTCCACTAAGGGCAGTTTTCTCCCCTTCATATTTGGAGAACTCTTTTCCAAGAGAGAACCATTAGTTTAGACTTGGCGGCTCTGATCATCATCCCTGCTGCTTCACACTTGGTCCATGAAAACCACAAACTGGAGCAGTAACAAGGCACAGCCTTGATGGACTTCAACACCCACAGTGAACAAATTCAACACAACGTTAAGTATTCTGGCACAGCTTTCACCGCAATCGTCTAGGGGAACAAATGGCACTTAAAAGCAGTCCTCTTACCACATATTCTTGCACCACCTCCTGCACGTCTTTCTGAGGGACACAGTCTTGTGCTTTTTTTCATATTTACAAATTACATACTCCAACACACCCTCCAGCAACTGCACCAGGGAGAACAGCTGCTCTATTGTTCCATGGCCAAGAAGATATCCACATTACTCTTCCTGTTTCTTTTGCTCAACCATTGGAAGAGTCCCATGTCTAGCACCCTGACACAGACCTTATCTAGAAGGCTGAGAAGTATGATAACTCTGTTACTGGAATACTTCCTCTAGTTACCTTTCTTATACAGTGGTGTGAAAAACTATTTGCCCCCTTCCTGATTTCTTATTCTTTTGCATGTTTGTCACACAAAATGTTTCTGATCATCAAACACATTTAACCATTAGTCAAATATAACACAAGTAAACACAAAATGCAGTTTTTAAATGATGGTTTTTATTATTTAGGGAGAAAAAAAAATCCAAACCTACATGGCCCTGTGTGAAAAAGTAATTGCCCCCTGAACCTAATAACTGGTTGGGCCACCCTTAGCAGCAATAACTGCAATCAAGCGTTTGCGATAACTTGCAATGAGTCTTTTACAGCACTCTGGAGGAATTTTGGCCCACTCATCTTTGCAGAATTGTTGTAATTCAGCTTTATTTGAGGGTTTTCTAGCATGAACCGCCTTTTTAAGGTCATGCCATAGCATCTCAATTGGATTCAGGTCAGGACTTTGACTAGGCCACTCCAAAGTCTTCATTTTGTTTTTCTTCAGCCATTCAGAGGTGGATTTGCTGGTGTGTTTTGGGTCATTGTCCTGTTGCAGCACCCAAGATCGCTTCAGCTTGAGTTGACGAACAGATGGCCGGACATTCTCCTTCAGGATTTTTTGGTAGACAGTAGAATTCATGGTTCCATCTATCACAGCAAGCCTTCCAGGTCCTGAAGCAGCAAAACAACCCCAGACCATCACACTACCACCACCATATTTTACTGTTGGTATGATGTTCTTTTTCTGAAATGCTGTGTTCCTTTTACGCCAGATGTAACGGGACATTTACCTTCCAAAAAGTTCAACTTTTGTCTCATCAGTCCACAAGGTATTTTCCCAAAAGTCTTGGCAATCATTGAGATGTTTCTTAGCAAAATTGAGATGAGCCCTAATGTTCTTTTTGCTTAACAGTGGTTTGCGTCTTGGAAATCTGCCATGCAGGCCGTTTTTGCCCAGTCTCATTCTTATGGTGAAGTCGTGAACACTGACCTTAATTGAGGCAAGTGAGGCCTGCAGTTCTTTAGACGTTGTCCTGGGGTCTTTTGTGACCTCTCGGATGAGTCGTCTCTGCGCTCTTGGAGTAATTTTGGTCAGCCGGCCACTCCTGGAAAGGTTTACCACTGTTCCATGTTTTTGCCATTTGTGAATAATGGCTCTCACTGTGGTTCGCTGGAGTCCCAAAGCTTTAGAAATGGCTTTATAACCTTTACCAGACTGATAGATCTCAATTACTTCTGTTCTCATTTGTTCCTGAATTTCTTTGGATCTTGGCATGATGTCTAGCTTTTGAGGTGCTTTTGGTCTACTTCTCTGTGTCAGGCAGCACCTATTTAAGTGATTTCTTGATTGAAACAGGTGTGGCAGTAATCAGGCCTGGGGGTGGCTACGGAAATTGAACTCAGGTGTGATACACCACAGTTAGGTTATTTTTTAACAAGGGGGCAATTACTTTTTCACACAGGGCCATGTAGGTTTGGATTTTTTTTCTCCCTAAATAATAAAAACCATCATTTAAAAACTTCATTTTGTGTTTACTTGTGTTATATTTGACTAATGGTTACATGTGTTTGATGATCAGAAACATTTTGTGTGACAAACATGCAAAAGAATAAGAAATCAGGAAGGGGGCAAATAGTTTTTCACACCACTGTATATGGAGAGCACCACACCAGTCTGCTAGTCCAAGATATTTTGTTCATGAATGATGGAAATTAGGTAACGTGAATTCAACAGCAGCTGTTCTGTGGGAGCTGTACTGGTCTGTGAGTCTAGGACAAAATTCACAGTTTACTGTTTCTGTCCTCACCTATGGTCAAGAGCTGTGGGCAAAAGATCTGGATTGTGAGTATAAGCAGCAGAAATGAGGTTTCTTCACAGGAACATTGGCCTTACACTGCATGAGAAGCTCAGCAATTCGGAATAGATTCAGAATAGAGGTTTCTTCTCCTCCGGATTGAAATGAGTCAGTTTAGCTAGTTTGGGCATGTAGTAAGAATGCACCCTTGGTTGCTGGCAAGACCCTGCAGAAGACCCAGGACAAACTGAAGGAATTACATCTATCGGCTTGTTTGGAAACACCTAAAAATCCTCCACCAAGAGCTAAAATCTGTAGATGGGGACTGGGAAGTCTGGGCTGACTTGCTTGGCTTGCTGCCGTGGCAGGTTTCACTGGGAAACACAGTTTGAGATGATGAGATGACTATTTCCTGCAATGGACTGACCTTTATTGCATGATTTGTTCTTGCATTTGTGCCTGATACTACAGGCCCCCTAGACCTTAAGTTGGAAATGCATTTTGAGATAATGGATTTTAAAATTGCAGGAGGCCAGTAAAACTACAATCTATAAACAAACTGCGAAGTGAAGTGCACAAACTTTTAGGTAGGCAGTTGCTCAAAAGGGGTTGAAGAGGCACTTTACAGGACAGGATTTGTAGCATTTTAATCCTGGAAAGTAATTAGTGCCTACTTTATTTCTGTGTTTTTAATTTCACAGGACATTTGGATGTAACTTCAGGGCTATTGTAACAATAACCTTGGGGAAAAAACATTTGTCCATGATTGCTGATTGTGTTAGATTATCAGTACACATACTACACTTACTCTATTGCTGATATATTTTATTTTGCTAATATAGCACTCTGTAAAGAGATGAAAGAGCATATAAAAATAAAAACGTCTGAAGTGGACCTTAACAACAACAGTTCACACTGCAGGATATCAAAAATATTTTTTCTGCTTCCATAAAGAGCCTGTTGTGGATCAGATATTTTGGAGGCCACTAGAACTTGTCATCTGATACCATACACTCTTAAAAACAATTGTTCCTTAATGGCACTTTACTGGGTTGTGAGGTTCCTCATAGAACTGCTGCTTGATAAAGAACTGTTTCAATCTGGGAATGGTTCTTTGCATATGAAATTTGTTCTTTGGGCTTTGAAAAGGTTCCCAATATGTGGACAAAACAGAAATCTTTTACGTATAGTAGTCTGCCTAGCAGGATACTTAGAGATCAAGGAAACCTGATCTTAACTCGTGATATTGCATGCAGCAAGAATCCTTTTAAAATGAACATGTTGGTATTTTACAAATCTGTTATCATCCTATTCAGAATTATTTAAGCGGCATGCTATGAGTCTGAATAAATAACATTTCATGTGGATGGTTCATTTGAGAATCAAAAGGTTTCCATATGCCATTGCTCTAAAGAACCACTGTGGCACATTTATTTCTAAGAGTGTAGATCACTATTAGACTTTAAGCAAGAAAAAAAGTAAAATTATTATAATCCAGAACCCGGTAACACAATGTAAAGTCAGTCAGTCAGTCAGTCAGTCATTGTCCAACCCGCTATATCCCAACATAGGGTCACGGGGGTCTGCTGGAGCCAATCCCAGCCAACACAGGGTGCAAGGGAGGAACAAATCCCGGGTAGGGCGCCAGCCCACCGCAGGGCACACACACACACACACACACACACACACACACACACCAAGCACACACGATTTAAGCTCGGCAATGCACCTAACCTGCATGTCATGCAAACTCCACTTAGGGAGGACCCGGGAAGCGAACCCAGGTCTCCTTACTGCAAGGCAGCAGCGCTACTACTGCGAAACTGTGCTGCCCCACAATGTAAAGTCATTTTTATAAATGTTATATGTATTACATTTTCTCATTAACAAAAAGTCAACAAAAATTATAATACCCTTTTGCTTTTAGATGTTGTCAGCTTTTGGGTTTTATTGGAAAATCTTTCTTTTGGATCCCAAGGTTTGATAGGTAAACTTTGACTTTATCAAGTCAGAGCGTCATCCTTGTCGCTGTACATTTCTGAGTTTGGACTTAACCATATGGGCTTACGCAAACTTCTTTCAGCTCTTGCTACTGTAATGATACATTCAGTGTGGCAGAGATTTTCACCATGTGAAACAGCATTGAAAAATGGGTCCCTCTGTTTTCCTTTCACAGTGTCCAGTCATATAGATGTGTCCTTATAGACATCTCCAGACTTTGTAAGACTTGCTAAGTTGCAGTGTGAATGTGAATGTTGTATGCAGTGAAAAAGTTATTTTATAAATCTCTCATACTTTTTGAAAGTGGGAAGGTAGCAGATGAGGAAAAAAAACTAGAAAAAGCTAGAGTCATCAGCAAAATGAGTATGTCCAGCTTGTGCAAAGACATTAAAGCCATCTTTCATGTCATGCCATGCTACAAATTAACACTGCACTTCCATAGTAAAAAGGATTGCACAAGTAATGACAGTAAAATAAACATGACCATTATATAGTCCTACTTTTGCAAGTTTAATATGGTGTGCTTATTTATGTGGTTCAGAGGAAGCAAAAAAAAAAAAAAAAAGATCAAAAACACATCAATATGTAAGTAGCACACCCATACCTATTGTTTTAATGTAACACTGTCAGACCTGGTTATGGTTGCATGGAACTAGAGAATATGCTGGTAACACTGGCCATAATCTAGCCTTGGATGGGATGCCCTTTCAGGGCTTATTCATACACCACACAGGGAAAATTTAAAATTACCGATTAACTTAACCTCCTTGGCATTTTCACCAAGCATTTCTTTGGCTCAGAATTCTTTGTGAATACAGTTAAATCTAAATCACATTTGGTGTAATCTGTTATGATCTGATGTGAAGTGTTTAGCCTGAATAACACTCAGGACAGTAGTCTCTACCATCAAATAGATAAAATAACTTTGTGCTCCACAAAAATAATGAGGATTTCTGTAAGTTTTGCTACTCGTCGGTATCCATGATTGGGGAGGAGGCTTTAACAAAAAAACATAATGGGATGTAAATGAAAAAATGTAAAGCCTGCTTTAGAACAACGAAAACTGAACCCTTATTTGAATCAAGCAATACTAATAACAATATTTATTGGTCATTAGACGTTGACATGGATAGTGAAACTGGTGCTTGCAGTGCTGTATGACTGAGCTGCCATGATATGCCTGGTAACTTCAGTCAAGTAAAGCTGTAGCAGGGTGCAGTATCTATGTGGCAAAAAGGCAACATGATTGTAAGCAAGTGGAAGAACTAAAGGGACGTTAGCCCCGTAAGCACTGTTCACAATGCAGCAACTGTCAATGTTTGTGTCACAGGAGATGTGGGCGTCAGTCAGCCTTGTGCTGTGGTAGCCTACAATAACACAATGGGCATGTCAATCATAAGGATCAGGCACTGACATTCTACCCTCTTGTGTGCTAGCAAAAGAAAAAAGTTATAAGAAATGTACACAAAGAAACACCTCCGCTCTCCTGATTGTGTCATTGGATATGTGATCGAGACAGTTTCAAAACATATCACACAAAGGATGCATGCTAAATCTAAATCAGAACAGCAGTGGGCCCAAGACATACCTTTAGTACTGTATGGATATTGATGTTTTGCTATTTACATGTTTCTGTTACACCTAATCATATATTTTCTTGCTGAAAAAAAAATTACATTTAAGGCTTGTTTTTCAGAGGGTAAACATAACGCTAATGAGGTTAACATGTATGTACCCTTTATGCAAACAGGGAGAATGTTTAAACTCTACACACAGTTACATTATTCAATACTATATTTAATTCAATAAATGGCGATATCCACATATTCTATATATTATATTAAAAATATATAAAAATAGTCACTGTGTACTTTAAGTGTACTTTAATTGTGTTAAATGTTATTACAAAACATAAAAGACAGAATAAAATAATGTAAAGTAGTTTATTCAGCAGTCCTATAGTGTGGTCTTAATGTTATGAACTCAAAGCACAGGCCATCTCCATTCTTTGTGATGTGGTTGGATGTTTCTTCTGAGGCCTACAATGGGTTCCTCTGTCTGATGTCATCAGGGCCAGGCTGCTGCACCACGCAGACAGTAGGATTGCTATCAGATCACAAGACCACTCTCCTTTCTGCTGTTGATGTTGTTACACTCTCCCATGCCGTGTCACAATATTATCTGACCTCCATTAGTTAAAGATCCTTACAAGGCTATGTTCAAATGGAAGTCTTTCAGCTCATCTGTGTTGTAAGCTAGTTGATCAATGGGGGATACACTAAGTAACATTAAGCAGCTTGTACATTTTGTTGCAACTACGCTTGAAGCTTGAAATAAAAAATAAACATGGTGAGCAATGCAAGACACAAGACAGAATGGGCAACTGTGACCAATCCAAGGCTGTTTTGTGCCACATATTGTCAGGATGGGCGGCACGGTGGCACAGTTAATAGCGCTGCTGCCTTGCAGTTAAGAGACCCGGGTTTGCTTCCTGGGTCCTCCCTGTGTGGAGTTTGCATATTCTCGCTGTGTCTGCGTGGGTTTCCTCCGGGTGCTCCGGTTTCCTCCCACAGCCCAAAGACATGCAGGTTAGGTGCATTGGCGACCCTAAATTGTCCCTAGTGTGTGCTTGGTGTGTGTGTGTGTGTGTATGTGTGTGCCCTGCGGTGGGCTGGCGGCCTGCCCGGGGTTTATTTCCTGCCTTGCGCTCTGTGTTGGCTGGGATTGGCTCCAGCAGACCCCAGTGACCCTGTAGTTAGGATATAGCGGGTTGGATAATGGATAGATGGTATTGTCAGGATATTCTCCAGTTCCATGCAAGTGTAACCTCTGCAAAGAAAAAATATTGCTGCCACCATTAGTACACAAATAAAGCAGTGTTTTTCATCTCATCAGAATTTCATTAGCAGCTAAATAACTTTTAATTAAACATATTCAGTTTAAATCCAGTGCTGTGAAAACAGGAAAACTCCAATAATGTGGCCAAACCAAGAATGATGCCAAGAACACTAAAGTACACTGCAACAGAAAGGTACATATATTAAATATTATAATATCCAGTTTTAATGATTTTTATCTGTAAATTCCAGTGCAATTCCTATTGATCTTTATAGGGATTATGTGGTTTTGAGACTTGGAGAATTTAAATATGGGGCTTGATTCTGTGTAGAACCTGTTCTGTTTCCCACCATGTTAAGTTTCTTTTTAAGCCATTTCCATTGAGATCTTGCCCAGAGTTGCTCAGGGTGCGCTCATTTGTGACATCAATCTGGTGATGACACAAAAGTTAACCAAACATTTCTATTTCCGAGCTTGCACTCAAATATCATTATTTAGTCTTACTGGTTTTTCGAATCTCCACTATTGTTTTGTTTTAGATTTTTTCAAGTCACATTATGGCTTTGAAGAAAGATCTTTTTGACTTTGAGCCAGTTCTTTGACTTACAATTCTCCTGGTGAATTTCATTTTCTTTCTTCTGTCTCGTGAGTCAGTATATTAAACAGATGGACATATACTGAAAGAATAAGCCCTAGGCAAATTGAAAGTCCAGTTAAACAAATGTAATCTAAAATACTACTGCATCTGTAGATCTCTGACTCAATAAGTTCTGAACTCCTGTCTATAATGTGAAGTGGTTTTCTCACATGACTTCCTAAAAGTCCCAAACCAGAATACTCCCTTTGCTTCTCTCATTCCATTACTGAACTGTTCTCCCTTCCTCTCTTCCTGACTTTTCACTCAAGTAGTCAAAAGAGTTAGCTTAGCTTTATACCCTACATCTGACCAAGCTCTAGAATTACCTTTGTGGATGAGGAGGTCCTATAATAACACAAGGGACATCAGGCTAGAAGTCAACTTCTGGTGCACACTACCCCTTGGTGGAATACATCTAGGCACATTAACATGGTGATGTTCATTGCAACAAGCAGTTTTCTAGCTTTCTATTATAGCCTTGTAAAGCAATACATGAGTCCATTGCCACCTTCTTCAGTCTACAGTCCCGTATGCAAGCTGCATACAACACTTAAGGCATAAAACCAAGGAAATCATAAATATATAGCACTTTGTCAACATGTACGTACCTAATATGGTTTACAGAAATATTTTTCTTTGTAGGCAAGTTACCTATTGGCTTGACTAATTAAGTGTAACAAATAGGTGCTAATAATCAATTTGAAAATGTGAAGGTTGATGCAAAGTAATTAATTGAAACAAAAGCAGCTGTATAAAGGGAATAAAACTCAACAGGGTCAACCATCCTAAAAAGCTGAGATTGTGGTAGATGTGCTGGTTTAATCTGCAAATCCTACACCAAGGCAAAAGTGAGCACAGTGACAAGACACAAGGTGGTCATCCTGTATCATCAAAGTCTCTCCCAAAGAGAAATTTTGCAGCAGACCTGTGTCATCAGAACCACCAACAAATGAGAAAGGCTTTGGACCAGAAATTCTGTGGTTTATCACAGAAACTGAGTGTTAACAATTAAAAGTGCATACATCAAGCTCACTTTTCTTCACAATTGAAAGATGTCTAGTAAGGCCTTCAGCTAAGAACTAGCAGAAAATCCTTGGACCTTGGCACACCCATCTGTACTCAAGAGAAAGCTAATCAGAAGTGGTCTTCATGGAGAAGCTGTGAACAAGAGGCCATTCCTCCAAGGTAGAAATAAAGCCAAAGAATTCACCTATGCTCAAATACAAAAGGACTGAGTTTCAATAGGTGCTCTAGACTGATGAGTCAAAATTTTCAATTATTGGCTGTATCAGAAAGAAGTTTGTCAGCAAACGAGATGAAAAACATAACATGGATGAATGTCTGTTGGCAACAGTGAAGCATAGTGAATGTTTCCTGCAGGGGCTTAATTTCTGCAAACAGAGTTGGTGATTTGATTAAAAATGATAGGACCCTCACTACTGAGAATAATATGTAGATTCTTACCCATCATGCAATAACCGTCAGGGAGGTGTCTGGTCAGTCCAACTTCATTCTGCAGTATGACAATGACCCCCTGACCCCAACGCACAGAAAAGAGGAAAGAGAATCCTGCAATAGGTGGTATGGCCCCCATAGAGCCCTGATCTCAACATCATCATGCCATTCTGGGATTATTTTCAACTTTACAATATGTACTTTTCTATTTACTGCACTTTCTAGGAAATTCATTGCTTAATCAAATCTATTCTTGGCATTATTTTTTTAAAGCATTCCTGCTTTGCTGCATTATTTTACAAGACCTTTGCATGCATACACACACATAGATAAGAGAAAGAGAATGGGTATAATTATTATCAAAGTAAATTCACAACTAAATTTAGAATATATATGGCAAATATAGTAAAACATTTTATTTTGCTTTTATTAATATAGGGTAGAAATTGTATATCATTTTTGCTTCTACCATTGATCCGACATATATGAGCATAGTGTGAAGTCAATGCTTTATTTTATATTTCTTATCCTGTTTAAAGAATCAACAGCAGTTTCAAAATTCCATTTTCAGTGGATGCCACTAGACAGAAAAATAGCTGACTAACATGCTGATGTGGGTTCACAAGGTGACTGCCACTGTTTTTATTTATCACATGGACTGTAAATGATCAGCACAAATAATTTCACACTGGATCCTGGCAGTGCTTGAAGTCTGCCCGTTTCTTTGGGAGAGTGCACACAGTAGGAGTTTTATTCAGAACTCGCTGACTCCTTCATATTATGCACACACCATTGCTGTATCTTTGGAATACTGTGTCAATGCTGTAACAGTATGCCTGTTATTCTAGTCACAGATGTACAGCAGCTTATACCTCAGTCTCTTATGATAAAACTGAATGATTCTAAATGGCAGGTGAATGAAAGGGAATGCTATCTGAATCCACATCAATCTTTGCTGAAAGGCAACTTAACAATCTTTAAGTATTTATGCTCTTAATTTAATTTAAAACACTTCAGATAAAATCATATCACATGTTAAAATAATAGAAACTCCCAAAGGCATCTGTAATCAGGAAAATCCTATTGTTTTGGTTAAACAAGAACATTTATAATTGTGAGAATAACTTTAACTGCAAAGAGTAAATTTGCAAGTCCTGAAACACTACCGCCATAGGCATTTAAGGTGAGGTCAGCCCTAGGGAACATTATCCCAATTTGGATTAAAACAATGAATACATGAAGAAGTAAAAAAAAAATGACAAGCAAATAATAGGATAGTCTACCAGTATCTATGGTGCACAAGAAAACCCTTAATCCTTAAATGTTTATTTAACTGATTTGTATGGCAGCACACAAATGTTCGACTCAGTTGATCGAGCTGCCCTGTGGGACATCCTAAGGGTTCGCTGGATCCCCTCGAGGTTGCTGGATATCATCGCCGGCCTGTACACTGGTACTGTGAGTGCTGTGCACAGTTGAGGCACAACCTCTGTGTTTTTTCCAGTTGATTCTGGGGTTCGTCAGGGGTGTGTTCTTGCTCCTACTCTGTTCAATGCTTGTATGGACTGGGTGTTGGGCAAGGTCGTGGGGTCCAGCGGCTGTGGGGCATCTTTGGTGAAGAAAGATTCACGGATCTTGACTTTGCTGACGATGCTGTGATCTTCACTGAGTCAATGGAGGCTCTGATCGGAGCTCTTGAGAGACTGAGCGAGGAGTCTGAGTGTCTGGCCTTGCGAGTGTCCTAGATAAAAACCAAAATCCAGGCCATTAATGACCCCTTGGGCACAGCCATCAGCAGTGTGTCTGTCTGCAGAGAAAGTGTTAAACTTGTCGAGAGGTTTACTTACCTTGGCAGTGATATTCAAATCTCTGGTGATTCTTCCTATGAAGTCAGTAGACGGATTGGGAGAGCATGGGGGGTCATGAGGTCACTGGAAAGGGGCGTGTGGCACTCCCAATATCTATGTAAAAGGACGAAGGTCCAAGTCTTTAGAGTCCTGGTGCTTCTTGTCTTGCTGTATGGTTGCGAGACATGAATGCTATCCCGTGACCTGAGATGAAGACTGGACTCCTTTGGTACTGTTTCTCTCCGGAAAATCCTTGGGTACTGTTGGTTTGACTTTGTGTCAAATGAGCGGTTGCTCATAGAGTCCCAAATGAGGCACATTACCTGCATTGTGAAGGAACATCAGTTACAGCACTACGGCCATGTGGTGCATTTCCCTGAGGGTGACCTGACTCGTAAGATCCTCCTTGTAGGGGACCCAAGTGGCTGAACCAGGCCAAGGGGTCTCCCACATAACACCTGGCTGTGGCAGATAGAGGGTCATTTCCGGAGGGTGGGACTGGACCGCGTGTCTGCCTGGGGGGTTGCCAACCAGGATCCCTAGTTGTTTCGTCGTGTAGTGGGTGTGGCAATGCACTGTACCAGTGCATGCTCCCCAACTTGACTTAACTTGACTTGACTCAAATGTAAAACCAGTTAAGCAGTGACCATGACAGACATGACAACAAAACACTAAAGAATGACCAGTCAAATAAGTGATCATTGCTAATTAGTTACTTACAGTATGTTATTTATGCAGAATTGTGCTTTAACATGCTATTTTTAAGTACTTGTAGGAGGGGACCACCTATATATCCACTCCTTGAATAGTGACAGGACATAGATTCTCTTTGGTGCAGAGAAAGTCAGTAACAAGATCCTTGGTTTTGCTGATGTTAAGTTGCAGACAATTTTCTTTGCACCAAGAAACAAACTTCTACAGGTACACCTGACTCCTCTCCTCTGCCTCATCCCCCTTATCAATACACCTCCTATGGGCAGAATCATCTGATAATTTCTTCAAGTGACATACCCTGGTGTTATATTTATAGTCTGAGGTGTACAAAGTGAAAAGAAAAGAATACAGGACTGTTCCTTGTGGTGCTCCAGTCTTGCTCACATTTGTATCAGAGATACAGTCCTTGAGTCTCACAAACTGCGATCTACTGGACAGATAGTCTATTATCCAGGACACTATAGGCTCATCTACCTGCATATCTCTGAATTTCTTCCTTAACAAGGATGGCTGGATGGTAGTGAAGGTGCTGTAGAAATCAAAAAAACATAATCCTCCTAGTGCTAATAGCTTTCTCCAGGTGAGAATAAGTTTTGTAGAGCAGGTAGATAATTGCATCCTCCACTCCAGTCTTTATTCAATAGACAAACTGCAGTGGGACCAGGTGGTCCACCATAAGATGACTCATATATTCCAGATCAAGTCCCTCAAAAGTCTTCATGATGTTAGACGTAAGAGCCACTGTTCTGCAGTCATTAGGTGAAGAGGCACCGGCCTTCTTTGGAACAGGAACAATGCAGGATATCCTTTATACCAACAGTAGTACTTCTGCATAATGCCTCATTGTGACTGTGACAGCCAAGACAGAATTTGTCTTTCTTTTTAATTTTCTATAGTCTCTGTGTGTGTATATATTTATTTAATTAATTTATATGTAAATAATATTGTGTTTATTGTTTTTATCAGTATGCTGCTGCTGGAGTATGTGAATTTCCCCTTGAGGATTAATAAAGTATCTATCTATCTATCTATCTATCTATCTATCTATCTATCTATCTAT
>JANRMT010062841.1:57201638-57218679 GCA_026402145.1 Polypterus bichir lapradei | reverse complement strand
AAAGCAGAGGCCGTTTAAGTGATTGGTTTCCGATTCTTACAGTGACTTAACAATGGGAAATGAACTACTGACCTTTTGATTCACTGCACCACACCACCTGCCATACATTGTTAGAGTACTAATCCCCTGTTTTCAACTAAAGGGCCAGTCACTCTTAGTTACTTCCCTGCTGTCTGCCCTCCACAGCGGGGACTCACCTGTTTCACATAGAAATGCTTTGCTGTGGGAGAGTTCTCTGGGCCTTCTGCCAGCTGCTGTGACCACTGACTGATTATTTCCATGTCACCTTTTAAATGGCAGTCCATGCTTACCCATACTGGTATGGGCACCGGAATAGGTTTCTTGCTTTTTGTTGTATTATTTCATCTTAAACAATTTCTTGTATTAGGAAATTGTTATTTTTCGCATACCCCTTATGGTCAGAGTGAAGGGTCACCCATTGTACAATGCCCCTGGAGCAATTGCAGGTTAAGGGCCTAGCTCAAGGCCCCAGCAGAGTAGGATTTCTTTTGGCCATAACAGGGTTTCGAACTGGCATCCTTCTGGATACCAGCGCAAATTCTTATCCTCATAGCCAACACACCTTATGCACTCCCATACCAGTTTTCTCTCCTGTGACACTCTTCTGGCACTGACAAACTCTCGCCAACGTGATAGATACCCTATTACATTCTTTGACCCATATACTTAACCCCATATTCCAATTTGAGGGTTTTGTCAGCATTGGGTGCAAAGCATAAAAAAAAAAAACATATTTGGCACCAATTCCTTACTGTCATGTAAATAACCTACTTGCACTAATGTCTTTTACACTAAGCTTCTAGATAACTCAAGATCACTCAAGAAATTTTAGTAAATGCTTTTTACAAAATAAGTCAACTCGATTCAGAGGTTATTGCAAAGTCTCCCTGGCTGTAGACATTCAGTGTTGACATATTCCAGAAGAGTAGACATTTAACACCATTTTCATTTCACCCAAGACTCTTGAGTACCATGAATTCTAAATGGTTCCATAAACCATTATAGACCGTGAAACAACGTCCAATTGACTCTCAAGTAAAACACATTTTAGCCCCTCTAATCTTGTTTCCTTTTCACCAAGAAAACAGTTTTCTTTTTACACAGGTCTACAATGACTCAAATAGATAAAGACTATGGGATGTGGGAGCCCTTGCATGTAGACAGGAAGATGTTTACTTCCACAAGGAAGTGGTTCAGCTCCACCTGTAATCATCCTGGAAAACCATTATCTGCGTTTACAATGATAAAACACTGTATCTGTTATTCCCAAAATATTAAAATGTGTGTGTCACTAGGTGGGTCAGGTTTAACCAGTCCTAGACAATAGATGACTAGCTAGTAACTGGTAACAAATAAACCAGTTCAGCAAAATTGGACAAATCATAATCAGCAAATACCTCTGAATCTGCAGTTACATATACAAAATATCAAATCATCAAAACATCAAATATATTACAGTTTCAAAACAGATGTAATATTTTTCCTTATTTCATTAATCAAGCAGTGAACCACCCTCCCAAGAATCTGCCTAACCTATTTCAAGGTCATAAGGTAAAAGTCTGTCTTGCCAATGTTGGGTACAAAGATGGTGGCAGTCCATAGCAGTGAAACACCCGGAGTCACTCACGCCCTACTAACTAACATAACATTTGCATCTTTGAGATGTTGGAGGAAACCAGTGGATCTAGAGAAAAAAAAACATGTGGACATTCAAACGGCACATAGTTTCTTGTCCTGAATGCGACTCAGCAGCAGAAACCCCTGTTTTGTAAAACAGGAACTGTTTTATACATTATGTTAGGGCAAATCATAAAATAAATGGTCTGCACTAAAGCTTAAATTTGCATGACTGTGACTTGTGACTTGGTCCTACCTTGAATCTACAGTATGTCTCCTAGGTTCTTGTGTATATCGTGTTCTCCTATGATTTAATCACATATTTTCTTATGCTTTCACTGCTTAGCTATTCTGAAGTATCTGTTGGAGTCTGTCCAGAGTACTTACTACAATCTTTGTTGTGTCTGGTAACAGAAACATGGAATCAACAGTTAAAGTATTGCCCATCTTCCTCATTTTCTCCTCTTCCAGCAGATTTTAATTAAACCATATTGTGGTAATGTTTAATTTAGATATTCTTTTATGTTATACATTTATAAATTCATTTTTTATTTTACAAGTTTCAATATATGAGGTAGCACTGCTGTTTCTGAGTCCTAGATTCAAATTTTGGCCCTGTTGTGGTTTGTGTGGTGGCTGTAAATTGGCCAAGTATGAATGAGTATGGGTGTATGAATGGACCCTCTTAATTACTTGGTGCCCCATCCCCTTCAATCCAAAACTGGACCAAGTATATTTGAACAATGGATAGGCAAATGGATGAAAATACAGTACTAGTTGACCCAGTCCTTAATAAATTGTGAACTACTGTTCTGCACTTAAATCTTAGTGCAAAGGCATACTTTAATTGACATTAATTCTGCTATACCTATGAAATTAACCATGACACAGTCACTCAGGGGAATCATTCTCATCATGCAGCACATATAGTACATGTGGCAAACAGTTAGAATGGGTATTGTTCATTTTAAGGAAATTTTAAATTAAAAAAATGGTAGGGAATTGAAAAAAGACTGATGGAGAAAGTACTAATCCCACTGGAGCCCATCCACTGTCACACAGAGGGAAGTTGCTGATGGTCTCACCACAGGGGTGTCAAGCTCAGGTTCAGGAAAGCCATTGCGTGGTTTATTGATACAATTTAATCTTGGTCTTATTTTGCTGCATTAATGAGGATACATCATTAGAATGTTTAATGGACTGGAATGACATCAGTACTCCCTCAGTTATTCTTTTTTTATTTTCTATTTTTTTTTCAATTTAAATATTACTTTATTAGGTTATTGTCACACTTTGCCTGTTTCTTCAGTTACATGGTGTTTGGTACCGGACTATTAACAACAGTGCTAAAGTTTGAAATGTGCCATCTAAGATTAAAAACCTGCTATTAAAGAAATCCTCCACCAAAAATATTTTTTACATCTTTCTTACCCCATGTGTTTTGTCTTGATGACAGAGAAAAAGTTTTACTCTCCTGTTTTCATGGAGAACACAAATAAAATGTTTGTGACAGAATGGCTGAAGATGGAACACTTGACAAATGAGTAAGTGGGGCAGGAGGATCTTCAGGTTTATATTCTATTTTTTGTATTTCTGATCCTCATGAGAACATGAGATTAAAAGTTTTTTTCGGTCATCACTACAAAACACATAGGGGAGGTAATGTGATACACATTCATTTTGTTTTTTCATTTAATTTATTAATTATGTGCTGCAATTAATCAGTCATGTGATCACTGCTTGTCATACCTGTGTCATTACTGGACTTCTAGGATAAACATGGCTTCAGCGCAAGAGGTAAATATCCTTCAGTTTGTGGTGGAGGTTGAATTTTGTATTTTTATTTATTTATTTTTTTCCTTTGTTTTTTTATTTTCTTTTGTTTTGTCTGTATTCATCTGTAACATCTTTTATTATTAAACCAGTAATGGTGCAGAGCAAGATAACATGCAGTGAATGCTCTTGACTTATAGTTTTCTTACTCTTTCTCTGTACGTTTGGCATTCGTTTACTCAGAGGTTGATGCGCTTGCTAATTCCTGAGCAGCTCTTCTTTTCTCCACTCTAGCGGCCCGCTTCTTTTCTTCTTTCGTTGGCATCTTTTCGTGTTAAAACTGATCAAGTCAGTGTTTGTGTTGCAGTTACTTAGTACGTTTTCTTTAATTTTTCACTTAAGCTGGCACTTAAGTCTTCAATCTGCCTCAAGAATGATTTAAGATATGAAGAGGTAGGGGAAGTGACGGCGAAGGTGGTAGGGATGAGATGAGAGTTGATTCTACAATAAAATAAAATAAAAATAAAAAGAGGAATAACCTTGGAGGTCAATCAACACCCCAAAAACGGATAGTAGGCGTCACGTTGTATATGTGTACCAATTTTCAGATCAATAGGTCAAATGGTTTGCCAGCTGCAGGTGATTTAAAATCCAGGACAGACAAACGAACAGCCAAGGTAGCATATTATATATAAAGATGTTTGATTGGGTAGCATGCCATTGTAATGTTCTGGTTTTTAAAAATAAAGTAAAATATATAAAAAAAATACAGTTCTGTTAGCATTAGTCAGTTTTCCCTGCGCAGAAGTCAAGTATTAGGTTTGTTAGTTTTTTGGACTCCTCTGCTTCTTCTTTTTACTTCAATTTCATCTTACCCCATTGCCTTATTTGCATATCATTTCAATTGGAGAAATTCCCTGATGATTCTGCTCTTATGCAGTGTATTGATAAAGGGAATGAAACAAAGTATAGGAGTCTGGTGGATAAGTTTGTTTCCTGATGCAAAGAGAATTGTCTGCATCTTAACGTTATGAAAAGCAAGGAATGGGTTATTGATTTTTGCTGTGCCAAAGAGCCTCTATGTCCAGTCACTATTCAAGGCGTGGATGTAGAGGTACAGTAGTGCATTACTACATGTATTTGGGGCTCCATCTTAATCACAGGTTGAAATAGTCTTGTAGCACAGAGGAACTATATAAGAAAGTAAAGAGAAGGCTCTTCATCTTTAGAAGACTGCATTCCTTTGAAATGTGACTGGAGCTCTTTTATACCAACTTTTTACTCATTCTGGTGTGTGTTCAGACCATAGTAAGTGTGTGTATATATATATATTGTGGAGACTGGCCCAGACACAGACAGGCAGACACGTTCATGTCACCCACAAACACGTTTATTTACAAGATCAAGTCACAAGTGCACCACAAAACTCCCAAAGTCCCCAAAGTCCTGGCCACAATGCCTTACTTCCTTCTTCAGGCTGCCTCCTTGCCTCCTCAGTTTTATCTTCATTATATTTTTAGCACTTCTGGCCTAGTCAGGCATTAACATTGCTGAAGAAACTCAAGTAGTGATGCTTTTGGAAAGTCAAATGTGGGCTTTATGTCAACATACATTTGAGTATTTTAAGCAAATAAAAGGCATCTCATAGCATTGCAGTCTCACTTGGAAGTCGAAGGGATGCAAACCTAGTATAGCGCGTTATCTGTATTTCAACCAGAAGAGGTGCTGCTACACAGACACAAGACCTTACAAGATCCTGACAGTAGAAGAACAGACTCTGGAAGTAAGAAGGTTCACCATCATAGAAGAACCAAGACTGGAAAGTTGACAAGGGAGCAATGAAGTAATCTCAGTCTTTAGTAATGGAATGTTTCACACAGGGGTCAGAAGTATTATAATTCCAGTTGGACTCCATTTGTTCAAAGGATAAGTCACGTTACCTGGGAGTTGTCTGCACCTTTAAAGTGCAGGAGCATCGGTGACCACCAAAGGGAACTTTTGTCATATGGCCACAGGGAAAACAATACATAGTATATAGCCTCTAAAATGGTGTCAGAATATAAAGATGTCCTACTTCATACATTAGTAGTAGTAGTTTGGAATTGGGAAAGTTGGCAAGGGTTCAACTAACTTGAGGAAGAGAGGCCAGCACTGAGAAATAGAGAGAAAGAGAGAAAAATAAAAGAGGGAGAGAGAGCTGGAAGTGATAATGGGATGGTTCATGTGGTGTTTGCTTGGGTAAGGAGGCAGCCACTCCAACATTCAGATGGGTTTGCAAAACCAGATTGGCACAATTGTGCTTACACATGTGAATGTTATTATTTGCATTATTGTTATTTATTAACATGTGCATTGTTTTGGATTCTAAGTATGCCATGGGCTTGGTCATGTTTTTGTGGCATCAACACCTGCTTCCAGCCATATTATTCTCCAACACTGCAATTCATAATATAACCACACTGCTCTTATTTAAGATGATAGTTAGCATCAGCTGCTACCCTAGCATTGGATTAATGTAAAAAATAACTAAGCTAATCTATATTTTGGGAAAATATCTTTAGTCTAGAGGTTAGAACTGTGTCATAATTACATTTTCAACATTTTTGCATTCTGCTTCTGTCCTTATGGTTCTGAATTATTAATAATATTCTCATGAAGATTTTTTATTTGTTTCTCTTTGCCATAGTCACTTTTTTCATGACCTCAATCATATTGTTTATGAAAATAACACAAATGTGAGTGTGGTACATGATGTCAAATGGGCTTAACCTACAATGTGACTGCAGCAATGTTTTTTGTTTTCTTTTTGGTTTAAAAAATACACAAGAAGCGGTTCAAATTTTGTATTTTTGTTAAGGAAATCTAGTACTAGTAAAGACAGGATCAATCTCCAGATGGAGTGCCAGTCCATCTCTGGATGAACACACACACACTAGGGCCAATATACTAACATCAACTCACCTAACCTGCATACCTTTGGATTGTTGAAGGAAACAAACTTTTTATTTCTGATTTACTATATGCCACTTACAGATCAACAGGAGGATGTTGCGGCTTTTTCTGGCCAAACCATGATTTATTTTGTTCCCTTTAACTCCTCTATGTGCTGGTATCCATAAAAAGCTAATATATTAACAATACAGTGGAAATGATATGATGTTTGAGTGATTTACAATAATAAACCATTTCTTGATGAAGAATGAGCTTTTTTAACACTCTTAAGACATCAAAAATATCTGAACAAAAAAAATCCCTTTTGGACATTGTGGGAGTCAAAAAAAAATTAAAATAATTAAAAAAAAAAAGTTAAAATTTACATGAGCCAGTGATAAAGTCTTGGATAAGCCATAACACAAGGAGGCTGAGACGTGAATAATCTAAAAGAAACTGCGTTGACTCTTTTATTGTGAAGGCACAAGTCCTGCTGCAAAGGATAAAGTGATGCACTGAATAACCACTAAAGCAAAGGTGCCCTAAGCCGATGTCACGTTGCCAACTGTAGTTGCTGATCTTATTGCTGGACCATGTCATTGTATACAATTGAAAATTACTGGCTATGTTACATTAGGGATCGCATGCCTGCCAGTTGTGTTCACCCCTTTTTGACAGACAATAGTGTGTTGCCTGACGGAGCCTGTGCCATATGAAAGGTTAACAGCTATGGTGAGTTCCGCCATAATTTCTTGCCTTTTATTATTATTTTTTTTCCATTCTGCTGTGGTACATAAAACACAAGACATCATACAGACAAGCTTCTGTTTGTGAGGTCCAAAGCCTCCAAGTTCCTTAATCAACATTGCTACATAATATGCAGCATACATTTGAATGAACATACACTGTTTGTCAGATCTCATGAATCATGCACAAAGAGCCTGCTCCTACAACTAAAGACAGATTTTATTGGAGTGAGTTGTGGACTAATTTGAGTGAATTGCTGGTTGCGTCACATTGCGTGACTGTCTTCATGGGATTACATCGCCAACTGCCTCTGATTCACGAAGATTATGTAAATGATGGCTAAGACTAAAAATTGCTGGAAAAGCTGCATAATGTAAAATGGCCTTTACTTGTATTGTAGGGCTGTGCATCTTCATCACATACTGTAGATCATGTGACAGAACCTGACAATAAAAGTGACAAGAGTCCACCAATGTAAGAAGTCAGCAGGTTGAAAATACCATGTACACATTCCTTAAATATACATGTGTATTTACTGTATCATATTTCTTAAAATACTTCAATATTTGGCTCACTGGTCCCACTGATTCTGTTTGTTTGTCATCAAATCGATTGTCATTAGTAAGCCATATGTATAGTATGTTTTAAACGGAAAGGGTTCAGTTTCAAAGTAAGTTGAGCTGCAATGCAACTTGAAGTATAAATAGAGTAAATAAAGACCACAACAAGCAAAGCTTGAACTCATTTTATTAATGATTCTGCATTATTCATGACTAGCTGTGATATGAATGAGTGCCCCCAAAAACTCCATGACAAGTTGTTTAAATTATTTTTTATAATTGAGAACTTTGCATATTCGAGCTTGGAGGCATTTGTTTGGAACTGTATATATTATGATACCATAAGAGTAGTTTCTTGAAAGTGAATTTGTTTAAAAAAATACTAGAGATGGTGTGTGGTACATGCAGGGGAAGTGAAGGAGGACAGTATAAGAGGCACAGGTAGAACTCAGCAGTACTACAGGAAGCAGAGAGAAACATGTTATGCAAGAGTGGAAAGTAGGGCACCACTGGGATTGGTATGTCACCGAGCTGTGGTAATTAACTAGGATAAAAAGAGAAGGCAGGGATAACTATCCTAAAGGGACAAGGTGGCAGATGGGACAGATGTAAGGGAACTGGTGGCTCTGCATTCTGCAAGGATACCTGACCTACTCCTAAGGGTTAAAATAAGGCTAGGAAAGAAATGCCAGAAATTATAGCACCTCCTGGCCACTGGAGGCAACACAGGGCTGATTCAGGATGGATGAGGCTTTGGTTGTGGCAGCTATTGCACAAGGTTAAAAGAGTTAGATTAATGGATGGAGGGCTGCTTCTTGTATTTTCCTGTTACTAAAATGTTACAGTCTCATGGGGATCTTTAATTTAAGGTAACAAACATCGAGACAACAAGGAGTTCATCTTGTTATGATTATTGTTTTTTTTCCTTTCTCAGCTGTCATTTGTTAGCAGTTATTTAGGAAGTGGATTGTTATTTTCACTTTGATTTCTGTTTGGCCTGTGATTTTCATTCACTAATTTAAATTTTCTCTCTCCTTTTTGTGGTGAATGTGTCAGCCTATTGTTTTTTGTGGTATTTTTGTTGGATGCTTTCTTCAAAACTAAGAACTTTCTTAACCTGTCCATTAAATTGTAACTTGAAATCTTGACAAAGTATATATGTCCTCTTTTTAGATTTTAATAATACTAGTAAATATCAATAAAACTGAAAAAATAACATTTTTACTAAAAGGTTTTATTAATACTGTAGAACAAGAGGAACATAAAAAAACTGTTTTTGCTCTCTTAGTTGTGAGTGAATCTAAATTCTAAATATGAAGTTGAAGCATATACTGCATCTTTTATATTTAATTTGAGTCGTGTATTGAAAAAGCAGGAGTGGTCTCCCCTAGACTTTCTTGTATACTCAGATATGGGGATGGATATTTGAGGAGTAAACCACAAGACAATGATTATATTTTTATGCTGTGTTCATTTAAGAACCATCAACAACAAATACAATTAATAATATATTGAACAATTATTATAAAATTGTATAAATTGGACTCTGCAGCTGCATAAATAAAAGGTAAAGTACCATTTCCGGTTAACAGAAATAGCCAAAAAGTTGATAGAAATCTACATTTTGTACCTAATACTTGTATACCAAATATGGTTGACCTCAGTGAAAATGTACTGAAGTTATCATGTTTACATACACAGACACACAGACATAATTGCAAAAATGGTATTTTCGGTCTCAGGGAGGTCGGGATTCATCAAAATCTCTACATCGAATCTTCGGACGATTCCAATACTTTCCCTATACTTTGTATAAGAGAAAGTCAGAGAGGTCTAAAACGTCGAGATTCTTCAAAATCTCGACATCGAATCTTTGGACAATTACAATACTTTCCTGATTACTTCATATATAAGAAAGTAAAAAGGTAACAAAAATTACATGCAAGAATATCCATCCATCTATCCATTATCCAACCCGCTATATCCTAACCAGAGGGTCATGGGGGTCCGCTGCAGCCAATCCCAGCCAACACTGGGCGCAAGGCAGGAAACAAACCCCGGGCAGGGCGCCAGCCCACCTCAGATGTATGAACATAAAGTCTAAAAATGAAGAGCAGCATTAGAGTTATTCAATTAGCAACAGTTTTGTTCAATCAGCTCATAAAAGGCTGTACCGTACCTCCCATCCATAGTATGACAGGACCATTTGCTTTAAACATCTCTTGTGCTTCCCTTCAAATAGTTTCTTCCTTCTTGTTATAAAGGCACATTCATTTTACCTGTCTTACGTTTTGAAACTTATATCCCAACACAGTGTTTTTGTACTGACTGGTCTCCCTTAGCATGTTGGACCAAAACATGACCATTGATGAAGCAGTGCACAGATTCTTATGTACTTTTTCCTTTGTCTAGCATGCTGGGGCGAGACCTCACAGAACAGAGGAGTTGTTTCATCATCACAGACTAATGCCACATCTTGACATATTATCTACACAGTTATGAACTCTGTCTTGAACAAGAGTTGCTTTGCTACCAGCTGTCCTCTACTGTCTGACAATGTCAGTGTTTAAGTGATATTTTCAATTTATTTGCATGATTGCATTTCACTAGTGAAATTGCCACTGGTGCCATTTTAAAGTACCATTGTCACTACATCATTAATTCTCCAGGTTGTATGTGCAACTGTGCTGTGCAAGTTATGTCATCCACAGCTTCTTCATGAATCTAATTACTTTCAGTTTTTCTGACCCTATAATTATTGTTTGATTCATTTGCTTGTCTATCCCCTTGATGTGGCTGCCATTCTGCCTAAAGCTAGCATCATGTTACACAGGTTGTATTCAGTATGGAAGTCAAACTTGACAACTGCAGTTACTGATGTTGTCGTCTCAGGATGTCAGATTCCACGACATCAAATCGCAGGGTATGACAAATTAGATGACTCTGTGATGACCTTACAGCACAGTTTCACGTTTTCAAAATATCTTTTCCCAATAACCAATAACATGCAGCCTGACAGAGCCAGAGTTGTACAAATGCTTTACATTTATGACATGTTCAGCCACTGTCTCTCCTTTTGTTTTTTTTTGTTTTTGTTTGTTTTTTTCCTTGTTTCCCTTCTGTCATGGTATGTAAAACACAAGACTGTGAAACACTGTTTCAGTGAAGGAGGATGATGACGTCTCCCTGAATGAATACCTGAACAGAGACACACATTTCATCCAGTTCCGTGTTACAGAAGACTGGACCTTGTTCGATCAGCTCAGCATCCAAGACAGAATCAGCCTACTTCTGGACATAGTGTCATTCATATAGGACCAGTTTATAGGAGCCAGTTATTTGAAGATGTAGATATGTAGGTTATGAGAGAAAAAAGGAGTACCCACATAAAAGCTCACATTCAGTCTCCACACAGTGAGACCAATGATACCTAGCCTTTGCCTTTTTGTTTCTGCTAAGTTCTATGAAGTATACATATTAATTCAAAGCTTCATCTTATTAATGAAGTATTGAGAGAAATGCTTACTTTATATACAGTTCTCTGATAATTCTTAATGCAGTGCTGTTTTCTGATCACCTTTATGACACAGAAGGAAATCTTATATCACCTTGCAAATGTTATAATTATTTCTCTTGGAGAAGAAATAAATATTCTGTTTGTTTAAATATGTCCCTTGCACTCTTTCTGGTCTGTTGTTTACTATATATCCCTTTTGCGGCTGAACATAGAAAAATAATCCATTGCATAAGAAATACACAGAAGGAAGCAAATGGACTCTGTTCAAACATTTTTTTAGTTGTTTTCTAAATTGATTTTTCCACTCAGCACACATCATACTCTGTTATTACAATAAACAATATTTATTTTGTTATGTATTTGCTGGCCACAGGAAATCATTGTTTTAAATACAGTGTGTTTGATACATAGCACTTACTGACACAGCCTAACATTATTTGAAAAGAGGTCATGTCTTTGATTATGATATTGTAATTTGTTTTTGATTGTAACTTGTCTGTTTTTATTTTAGAGGTTTTTATTAACATTTTAAAGAAAGAAATCAAGAAACCAATAGTATAAAGTCTCCAGGGTTATTTTAAACAATCATAAATGTTTCTTCCCATTGCATATGTAGTTGCTAATAGGCTTTTGAGTGAATAAAATTTCAAGGGAGTCATTAGGTTTCCCAATGTGTTTAACACTGCTGCCTCACAGCTCTAGGGACATTGATTTGGCTCCCATCTGGGTCAATGTCTTTATGGAGCTTATACGTTCTTCTCACATTCTCAGTGGGATTTTTTCAGGTACTCTGTTTTCTTTACACATGTCAAAAAATGTGAATATTAGGCTAACTAAAGAGTCTTAATTGGCCTGATATGACTGGGCATGTGAATGTTCCCTGTGAAGACCCTTTGTCTCCTCCTGACTTGTTTCCAATGCAGTTTAGATAGACTGCAGCATCCTAGGCTGTTGCAGCAAACTAAGCATGCTCAGAAAAATGGGGAGATTAACAAATGTTATGTTCCCATCCCCTTTGACACACTGACTTCTAATATGGCTGTAATAACTGCACAATATTGTGAAAAAGTCAAAAAACTTCACAGAAATCTAGGAAGCAGTGGTGTAGAGTCTGTTTATTTGCATTTGGTTGAATTTTTGGAGTAGAGTGACACAGGGCAGTGATCCATTGGAGGGAGGGATGACAGTTACTTGGTATAAGATGAGAGAAACAGCTGATGAAAATCATGAGGGAATACGGACACACATAGCTAGACCTAACTTTTTAGTACTATATATACATGTTTCTCTATCTGCCACCTGAGAGGTCCGACTTTCTAAATTTGGGTGTGATGTATGGTTGCTGTTTAGGTTTAGTTTTCACATTTTTTTTTTCTATTGGTACTCATATCCCCAAAGATGTACTTGTTAGGTTATTTGATGATGCTTAATTGACCCTTTGGGATTATGTGCGCCCTTGTGCTTAGTGCTCTCAGAATGGGCTTCAGTTCTTGTGACTCTGTATTGGGCTAAGTAGGTTTATTACTGTTTTACTATGTTTATATATATATATATATATATATATATACAGGTACTAGTCGACATACGACCTATACAAGTTACGACTGGTCGACTTTACGATGTGTTCGACAGTTTCCCCCGCCAGCTGTTGGCAGCACCTGTTTCCCACAGTCCCAAGTCTCGCTACGCAGCAGTAATAATATACGCAGCAGTGTTGCCCCACGTGTGTTTGTGTCTTGTTGTTTTGGCAGTTTTCGATAATAATATACCCCTAACATGTCTACCAAGAGGAAATTGTCTCTGTCCACTCCTCAGCCTGCCAAAAAGGAAAGAAAGGCCATTGATCTAGACACCAAAATGATGATAATAAAACAGTATGAAGGAGGAAAGAAAGTGAATGCGATCGCATGTGATATGAAGTTATCACACTCTACTGTGTCGACTATTTTAAAAGACAAAAATAGAATTCGTGAAGCTGTGAAAGGTTCTGCACCTTTGCGATCAACAGTGATTACGAAGCAACGTACCTGGCCCATCCATGAAATGGAGAAATTGTTAAACATTTGGATGGAAGATCAGATTCAAAAGCGGATGCCGTTAAGCCTCTTTACAATACAGTCGAAGGCTAGAAGTCTGTTTGAGACTTTAAAGCAGCGCTTCCCGAGTCATTTTACCCTCGCACCCCCTGTGACGGATGAGTCCAATTTCGCACCCCCTTGGTTTGAGAAGTATGAAAAAATATGAGTTCATATGATAGTTCATAATACCCACGCAGCACTAAGTGCGCGTAAGAGCGGAAGTCATCCGTTTTAACAAGCAGCGTATTGCACTGATACGAAATAGCCTGCCCATTTAATTATTTAGGAATGGAATGGATAGATAAATTAAGATTTTGTACAAATAATGCTTTTTATTTTTCTTCCTCGATGGATTCTGGCACCTCCAGCAACAGTTGCGAGCACCCCTTTGCGAGCATCCTCAATCAGGAAGTGCTGCTTTAAAGGAACGTGCCGGAGAACACACATTTCGTCCTTATTGCGAAATTTATGAAAAGAGAGAGAGAGAAAAAAAAAAAAAAACAATTCAGACGAAGCTCACTATGTTTATGAAAAGAGCAACTCCTCCTATCACCCTGTCCGCAGCCTCGCCTGATGAAGGCGATATTGACAACCCGCAGCCAAGCACCAGTGGTTCCAGGAATTAAATGTACAGTATTTCTTATTTTTGTATGTTTTCCACATATTAAGCCAATTGTACTGTAGTATGCTGTGTTTGACTTAGAAAGTAAGAAAATGTTAATAAAATATTACTTTAAGATGATTACAATATCATTACCCAGTCTAATATTCTTACCTTTATTTAACATAGACCGACTTACGTCCAGATCAACTTACAACCAGTCAGTCGGAACCAATCGCGGTTGTAAGTCGACGAGTGCCTGTATATATATATATATATATATATATATATATATATATTGTGGACAGCAGCCTGGACAGAGACAGGTGGACAGTGATGGTTCACCCAACACATGTTTATTAGCAGTGTCCAAGTGACACACACAACCCCAGTACTTCCCCAAAGTCCAGGCCTTCAACACAATGATTTTCTCAGGTCTGCCTCCACTCCTCTCCTCCCGAGCTCCGTCTCTCTTCCTCCTGACTCCAGCCCTTGAATGGAGGGAGGCAACCCCTTTTATAATCACCCGGTCGTGCTCCAGGTGCCTCCCAATAAGCGACTGCCAGCATTCCCTGGTGTGGTGGAAGTGCTGGCTGTGCACCCTGAAGCACTCCGGGTGTCCCTGGCCTTCTTCCACCTAGCACTTCCTGGTGTGGCAGAAGTGCTGAGGGCCAGGGCTCCTCAGGCATTCGAGCGCCCCCGGCAGTGACCACGGGCCCCTATAGGGTTGAGCTTCTAAGCTCTGTTCCCGTGGTCCCCAAAGACACCAGGGCAGTCACCCCCTCGTGGTCTGCAGGAGACGTAATCCCTCCTCTGGTCCTTCTGGGCCAAAATACCCGCGCTTCACAGCGGAGAAGTAGTGTGTTAAAGAAGTTATGAAAAAGAAAAGGAAACATTTTAAAAATAACATAACCTGATTGTCAATGTAATTGTTTTGTCACTGTTATGAGTGTTGCTGTCATCAAGGATTTGATTATCATTATTTCTTTCAATCAGGTTCGTATTTAGAGGACGTGTTGTTATGAAGTTACATTCCGTGTTTGTCAACCGTTGTAAAGATAACAGGTTTCATTCATCGAAGTGTTCACTACGCAAATCGCTACTCGTGAATGTAAGATGTTTAACAGGCATTCCCGGTATTAACTTGTGCTAAACATACCATGGTGTGACGTAAGGGGAGATGACTGTAAAAAGGCAAGGAGGCGCGTATTTTGAATAAAGAGCTAGGAAGGTGAATGGAAAGAAGCAGCCAGCGGTAAAGCAACGAAGACTTCGTAATAAGGACGGTTCGGTGCATGTAGAAGGTGTAACAATAAGATTATTAAGCCTTATGATAATGTTCCCGCATTGAGGATTTAGAGAGACCCACTGGGAGAAGTATAATCTGAACCTCTCTACAGTTTCGTTTATTTTCGGGTTGTAATGTTCATCAAATTTACATATCATCTGGTCCAGTGGCGGACCGTGCATCTCACACCTAGGCCTTCAGTAGTGCTCCGTCTGAATCAACCTGCCCCTCAAAAACTAATTTATGGTTATAAAAACCATCTTAATATGCAGAAATACAGTATAAAGAGCCGCTGCATCGCAGATAGATAACTCCTGTAGCCACAATAAATGCCTTTATTGAATAGACAAACCAAGGGTGAACAAGTTCCTTTCTACTGCAGCTACAGCCGCGACACACATAAAAAACATCAATAATAACTCATAAACTTGCAATATTATTTAGGAAAATCGCAACATTTTACTCATCAAAAATTCGGATAATTTGTAAACAAAATCCATCCTCCTCTCTTTCCTCAAAAACTGTTCAATTACTCTGTTGTACAGATTATCCGTGTGCTTCAGTTCCATCAAAAAGTCCCTTTCTATCGCCATCGAAGCTAATGCTGAAAGTTGAACCTGCCCTGTCATATTTCTGGCATAAGTTTTAATTCGCTTTAGGGCTGAAAATGTTCGCTCGACAGAAGCAGTGTACACGGGAATAGTCACCGCCAAATATACCAATGTGAACAGCTGCCCCATGCTCTCATTCAGATTTTTCTGATGAAGGAAGTCAAGGAGATCAGTGGGAGATTTTCCTGCAAAATCATCCATGGCATACATTACAGTCAGTTCTTCTGGGGGTCGAGGAGAGTGACAAACATCAGTTTTTCGTGGTCTTGAAATCTGGTCTGTGTCTGGCAAATAATATTGTCCAGAATCCTGCCATGGAGTTGGCGGTAGTGCGCGCGAGGATCTTGTGCTCGGAGCACCTGCGGTGCATTCAGTGGTCTCGTAGAGTTCCTCATATCAGCTTCTATCCAATCAATGGGTCTGAATATGGTGACATTGCCGTACGCCTGCTAGAGGGCCTTAGTGACACCAACTAAAAATCTGATTGGTTGAAGCAACAGTTTAATCGACATTTGTTCTGTGTTAGAGGGCCTGCACAACGGATTGTGAAGGCCTCTCTGCCTGGCAACAAATGATGGCTGAAATGTGATTGGTTAAATGCTTTAATATGAAAATACATGTCTGGAAGCAGCACAACCATCGGAAAAGCTATGAAAGGAAGTGGACAGACTATTTGGAATTATTTAATAAGTATTCATGGACAAAATATAATTAACATCAGTATGTGATTCAGATATTTTTTTAGGCCAGCAGAGAAGGCATGATTTCGCCAGGTGTTTAGCATCAAGGCTTTATACCCTGAGTCTTCTCATTAAACTTGTATCTCGCGAATATCTTGTGCGATCTTGCGATGTCCACGGCTTTATTTAATTTTAGCTCAGACCCGGCACTTAAAAGTTTCTCTTGCACTTTCGCTGAGGGAGGGTTTCCGCAGTAGCTGCACTAATAAATATGCTAAGCAAAGTCCTTCACCTGCGAATATTTACCTTATATGGGCAGGCACTGAATTACGTGGGAGGCGTGATGATGCGAGACGCAACTCCGCCTCACACGGCGACCGAGCTGCATGCTATTACACTATATGGATGAAAGTAGGTTCCAGTTATGACCGTTACGTGTAGAATTTCGAAATGAAACCTGCCTAACTTTTGTAAGTAAGCTGTAAGGAATGAGCCTGCCAAATTTCAGCCTTCCACCTACACGGGAAGTTGGAGAATTAGTGATGAGTGAGTCAGTGAGTGAGTGAGTTGAGTCAGTCAGTCAGTCAGTCAGTCAGTCAGTGAGGGCTTTGCCTTTT
>JANRMT010062841.1:57128130-57183376 GCA_026402145.1 Polypterus bichir lapradei | reverse complement strand
ATCTATCTATCTATCTATCTATCTATCTATCTATCTATCTATCTATCTATCTATCTATCTATCTATCTATCTATCTATCTTGTAACTTACCATGTTCAACCTCATTAATTCAATTAAGTATTTGTGGAGATGAGGGCCTTTCCTATCATCCTTGGGCACAAGACAGGAACCAACCTTGTACAGGCCTTCACAGGGCCCACTCATGAAGCTGCCAATTTAGAACTGCAAAACCCACATGTGCAAGACGAGAACATGCCAATTCCACACTGACAGCTAGGATTTACACTTAGCATGTGGGGTCCATGAGGCAGCAGCATCACTAACCATGGCACCAAAGTGCCTTTATATGTTCATATATCTCTCTATTATAAAAAAAGAAATCCTGGAAAGGAAAACCAGGGCAATGAGAGGTGATCTTCTCAGAAGTTCTCGGAAGACACTTAAAAGAACTGCGAAACGCAAACAATATCATATAAGAGCACGGCCAGCAAAACACTCAGTCATGTAAAGGCACGTGGCACACACAGATCCTGTGCTCTCAGAACATATAAAGCGTAAAAGGACAATACGTTCTAGATGAAACGTCAACGACTAAGCAAATAAGAAAGAGCAACGCGGAAAAAAGAGACCCAAAAGCTTTGGGGAGAAAAAAAGGCATATAAGAGATTTTGAAAGCATTGGTATTCGAAAGGCTCAAACAAACGATGGCATGATACACATGCAGATAAAGGTAAAGAATATGAAAGCAGTAAAATTCAAAAGTATTGTAGCGTCCAAGCCAGGTTTAAGCCTTTTTTGTTTTAAGTGACTGTTAGGTCTGATTGAGGGAGGGTGGAGTATAGCACGGAAGACTGATAGCAGGGTATTGATTGATGCGGTAAGGGAGGGGGCCGAGACCCGGAGGATGAGGGGTTGGAGAGGGTGCTAGAAAGTTGTGTTTGGGGTTACAAAGTCAGCGATTGTTCAAGTAAAACTTTTGTGACACTTTATTACGTCAGTCGCTACAGTATCAAAAAAAAGATAGTAAAGATCGCATTAGCGCAAACAAAAGGAAATTAATCATCAGGACCAGGTGTAATTGAAAAAATAGCAGGACAAAGCGAGGTCAGAAATAAAAGGCAAAGAGCAGAAAACAAAGTCTTTTCACCTTTGCATCATTCAATGCACAAAACGTAAATTTACACAATAATGGACTATAAGCTATGAGAGTCTGTGGTCCCGCAACAGTTAAAGCAATGACAAGTTTAATTTCAAAGAAAACACAAATCGGTTAGGTGTATATTTATAACGGAGAAGCGATCACAACCTAAGCAGCAGAGACACAAAGTGGCAAAAAGGACAGTGGCTGTACAGGCTTAAAAATGATTGACAGGCAGCGCAACAGCAGCTGCCCACCCCTTCACAACGCGAGCATCGTTATACGTCCTGCGAGAAAGAGATTTAACCATGCCCAGGGCCGGAAATAAAGGACAAGTATTGTTTTTACAATGTCACATGAGACAAGGCAGTGAGCCATCATTTAAATCAAGTCCACGGACATCTAACCCAGCAGTTGTTGCATTACTTTTGGCAGACACGCATAATGTGCTTCCAGCTCTTAAAACAACGACATGCGGCAAGCAGAACAGGCAGCTCACAAGGAGCAGAAAGACAGCAGATGATCCGATGGCATCTCTTTAAATTGTATATCTGGTAAACCAAACGCGGGGGTGGGCAAACGAAGTGAGCAGGGGGCAGAGCCCCCTAGTGTAATATATATGCAGGAATAGATAAATGTTTGTTTATATATGCATATGTGTGCATATAAATTGACTTTTACAACACAGTAAAGTGTGCTGGATTAACAAGGCAGTGGCATCAATAACCGTTGCACCAATGTACCTCTGTATATTGCCTTTGATTCCTTTATGTTTAATCATTTTCCTCTGATGATGACACCTGGCAAGTTGTCGAACGCTTAGGAATAAAAAACTATTTTGAGATACGTAACTCATTTTCTGCCTTTGTGGATTTCTAGCTACAAATATTCAAACCATATAACAGACCTTCTTTCCACTTGTATTATATTTACTTATTTAATATATACGTATGAATGTACTGTATATATGTGTTTGTGTGTATTTACAATTGCATCTGTAACATAATAAAGTATGCAGAAAATAAAGCGACCTGAATAACATTTGAATCCACTGTATGAGTATGCTTATTTATATATGTGTATGTGGGTTTAAAAATAAAGGGTGTTCACTTTATTTTAACAAAACCCAATTTTGCCTTTAGATATGAATTTTGATTCTGTCTTTCCTGAGTGGTTAAATAAATACAGAAACATTTATAAAGGATTTTCTGACACATTGTTTCAGCAGAGCTAGTCTGAACGAGGTCTGTTTTGTACTCTCTACTGAAACAACATACTCAATTTGAATTTAAATTACTCACACACCGCAGTTTTCATATTAATAAACATACAAGCCATTTTTACCTAGAAAATAGCATCAGCTACACCTCCATTTTGGTTTATTTTAGAATAACACAGACAGCAAAAAGGCTGCTACTAGCTATCTGACCCTTAGAAGGGTAATTTGGTGAAAACATTGAAAAAAAAATCCTAAAATGCACTGGCCTTTTCTAAAATAAAACTCGAGAGCATGGTGCATCTTTTAAGCACCGTGTCTGGAGGCTGTGGCAGTGCCTTCTTGAAAGACGGAGACAGACAGCTGTGTTTGCAGTGGTATTTTTAAATGCATTAATACCGCTTCAATCCCCTTGCTATGCCTGACCTATTTTTGGCTCGGGCTGGCCATTGTTCTATTTTTGTCGCCCATGGGCCACGTTGTTGTTGATTCATATGTAAATGAGTTATCACTTGCTTCAGCCAACTTTGCAGTGAGGGGAGAGTAAACGGGAGCAGATCGCACTTAGCTGAGCTCTTGGTGTCTTGATATAATCCTCACAGCAGCCTTTGGGTACCTGAAACTCTATTCTTGTTTGTTTGTGTTTTTTTTTTTTTGTTTTTGTTTTTTTTTTCCTGTGGGTCTTTTTTTTTTTTGGTAAATTTTAGCCTTTTACAGCAAAGTGGGGTTAGAGCTGAGGCTTTTTTTTTCTTTTTTTTAACCAGCTTTCATGCTGTGGGGGAGTCAGGGAGCTAAAAATAGCCAAGCAAACTGCTCTTTTAACACTGTCTTGACTGGGCTGTTATTAGTCAGGTTATTATTTTTATTTTGATACACACACTGAGAACAAAAGTCATTTCTATACTTTTTAAAAGGGATGAGATTGAAAGACCTGGGTTGTTGCTGGGCTCTGGCTGGTCTATTATGACTGCCTGAGCGGGGCTGTGATGAATCTTTCATGTAAGCTCAAGTGAGGACTGATTGGAATATGCTGCAGACAATTTACGAGAGTGAATCGTGTTTCTCCTCAGATGGGGTTTCTGGACGAGAGCAGCTCTTGGCTCAGCACAGAATGCACAGCGTGATCAATTCAGGTAAGCAATGCCAGCTCCCTTCTGTTCTACAAGGCTGCTCAGTGACAATAAACAAACAGTGTTTGTCTGGCAGGCGTTTTGAGGGCTTTCTTTTGCATTGGTTTTAAGACTTGGACTGTAAATTCAGCACCGAGTTCCTTAATCTCCGTAGGGTTTAGTTACATTTGTTTCAGATGTAGCATCACATGTGTTTGAATTATAATGGATCCTGTGTGTGTAGCAGTAAGGTTTTTGGCATATACATGTGTAGATGTGTGCATGTTTCTGGCTACTTTTAATTGTTTTCTAAATTGATACATTTAAGTATGGGATTGATCACATGTATTTATGAATGTATTGTTTGTTTTGCATGTTGCATTGCTTTTAAACTTTTAGTAAGATTTTGTGGTATATAGCATAATAATTACTAAGGTTTTTAGTAAAAATAAAATCAAGTGAGCATTTTTTTTTTCTGGAAAGTTTCTTTTTCTTTGTTATTTTCGCTCTCCTCTGCGTGGCATGGGCTGTAGAGATGAATTATTGCTGTTGGTTATGCCTGAGGAAAACATACTATGAAGGTGCATGGTGTTAAAAAATGGACATTGCAAGAACTTGAGAAGTGTGCAATTTTCTGAGAATTAAAAGAAGTGGAAAAACTTTCTGTTTTGCTTGTTGACAGAATTCATTTGTAAAAGGTTTTGGTTGGAGGTGATTTTATGAACTTCTGTGAAAAACAAAGTGCAAGTTAATGAGAAGCATTTTTATTTAAAATGGTGTGAGTGTTGTGTAAAGGTAGGGGGTGAGGATCATGTCCATTTTATGCAAGATGTTATATTGTGTGTCACACCAGATTTTATTTATTACGCTCAGATATTGTCTCATGTTTCTTGTAACTTTAAAAGTTTTAATGGCTTGTCACTGGTGATAATGCGTTGACAGTAATTAGAAAACATTGCATAATTTCTTGATCAAAAATGCACTTTTACGGCTGATCACTGCATTTAATCTAATTTAAAGAGTTTTACGCTAGAAGCCGCTTGACCACTTTTGCTGAACATTCTGCATATGAGTCAGTAAGATTTCAGTTCTTCTTTTTTTTATTTTTGGAGCTCTTCATATAAATGAAACTCATCAGCCACTTTACATTAGTTGATTCCTCTCTTATAGCTGTTTTGAATACATGACTATCGGGGAGCCTAGGACAAGTGCAGGTTAAAAAATAGATAATAGCTTAATGAACAGTTCTGTTCTTTGTGGTATTTAACTCTAAAGGAAGTGGATATTTTAAAAAGATCATGGTCAGTATTAGCATCTTCAAGGGCACATCTGCTAGGGACAGACCTCTGGACAAGTTTGTACTCCAGAGTAAGTCTGTAGCTGTGTAAGCTGAAACCGCTGAGGGAAAAAAAAATAAATATATATTTTTAGACTGTAGAAAAGTAAGTATTTAGCAAATTGAGAGCTGCACTCAGTGGTCATGTGAAAGCTCCACTTGATGCACTGTTGCATGGAAGGTGCCTCACAGGACATTTCAAGTTGTGATGTACTGGATCAGTCAAACAGGACAATAAAACTATGTGAATTTCTTGTTTTGGGAGCCCTGTTTTTGCAAAGTGTCTATTCTGTGGGTCATCTATTCTTAGGCCTTGTTATTTTCAGCTTATGGCCTTACAGCTCTAAGATTAGAGAGTTAGGCGTTATCATTCCATCTAAGCTAGCTCCTAATATAACTGTACCGGAACAGTTATTTATAGAGAGCCAGTGTTCTGTCATTTTTAGTCATATTTCGAGCTGTTTAACTTCAGAATGGCAGTGTTTTTCTTGAAACCACAAGCTTACCACAGAGCAGGGCAGAATGATAACCTTTGGATTTAGACTAACATTTTAAAATTGACATTTTAAGAGTAATTTAGTAGAACAAGTGTGTTTGTGTGTGTGTGTGTGTGTAGAACACATACCCATATACACTGAAGATAGATACTGTAGATGGGTACATATTCTATTATATACTTATGTATACAGTATGTATGTATGGTATGTACTGTGAGTAGATTGATAAAGAGGTGTGTAGTTATATTGAGTAAATATATAAAATCTGTATTATCATTATATAGATTGATTGAGTAATTGATAGATGGATTTAGATTTAAATATAGCATTTGGAACTGAAGTATGCACCTGAAAATTGCTTATATGCTTTAATCATATCCCAGAGCTGTACAATGCTAAATAAAATCTCTCACTCTCTAACAGTACACTGATAACGTCTCTGACTTTCACTTCAGCCATGTTCAACTTTCACTGCTCAATATGCCTCTTTAAGTAAACCACATGAGTAAGAGGCAAGCAAGCTATAGAAGTTAAATTTGTCTGTGTTGTTCATGGAACAGCAGGGACACGTGTTTTGGTCAGAGCATGTCTTTTGTTAAAATGTCGTAGTATTTTTGTGGAAGGAGCAGCAATTCTGAGCTGTATACACTATGCTAGATTGATTCAGTTTATTGCAACTTTATTTCAATGTGTGCAGGTCGTTAGGATGCTCCAAATGTATGGTCAGTGAGAAATATGCAGAGTTAAATGCTATCACATGCAGAATTCCAGATTCATTCCAGATGATTAACCCTTTTATGTTTCTGTTTTACGAACTTTTTCAAGTATATTTCCTGGAAATCACCTCAAATCACAGAATTCAATTATTTGTAAATATAATTAAGAATATAACAATTAAAACTGTTACAGAGGTGGGATTTGTAGATGGATGGAAAATGGAGGTTCGCCAGCTTATGCTGAACATAAGGTCATGCTTCCTCTTTAACTTACTCTAAATATGCTTTTAGTAAAGAGAGCTTTGCAGTAAGATCATTATTTCAAAGTAATTTGCTGAATTTGATAAGAAAACCTAAGAAACTCAACATTACGAGGCACCATTTGTGAAACACTGCAAGAATTTTATGACACATTCAACTAAAGTCATAAATAATTTTTATTTGACGATATTAATTTAAAAAGTGCATATTTTTATACAGTTATTTTATGCTGATGTAAATACATATTATTAATTATTATTACTGTTTGTGTGGTAAAGAACTGGCTGTCTGTCTACAGCTACAGCTACAGCTTCCTACAGTCCTAGTCTTATCAGAATGTCACAGAAAATAAATGGACAGCAGGAGCATCTCTACCATTTGTGGATTTTACAAACCGTAGCTTGGAAAAAGAAAAGACATACTGAGGAATAAGCTGGATTAAAGAAAGAATTAAAAAAAAATTAAATATAATAAGTGGCAATTGGACACAGATTTCACACCGCAGTCACAGCCTGTTTGGCACCATTTCTCTGTTGATTGCTCATATTGCAATATTTCATACCAGCAACTCTTTTGCCACTGTAGCTTTCCTCTGATAATATTTCCAAACTTTGATATAAATTTGAAGTGGGGAAAAAATTGCCAATCACAATTCAAGTTTTTTGGTGGTAAAATCATCAATGCCTCAGTACCACTGGGCCAGGGACAAGGCCACAAGTTATACATGAAGATCCTGACTTATGTCTCCTCAAATACAACTTAGAAACAGAGCCAGGTAGATTGCAATGGTCATTTAATGCTGAGTGATTACACTTGCAACTCCAAATTGAAATAGAACTTCAGAGACAATATAGTAGTGTCTTGGACTCATTACAAAAACGATTAAAGAAATGCTTGAATAAAGAAATTAAATGTAATGAGCAGGAATCAAACCCAGATTTCTTGGATGCAAGGCAAACATGCTAGCCATCACACCACCATCACTCCACACATGGTGTTTTCTCTGTCGATAGATCACACTGTGGAATTGCCTGCCATTCTGTCTGATCCTGAGCTTTCGTCAATACTTCACATGAAGCTAGGACAAAAGTTATATCTGAATCAACTGAAATAGGCTGAGAAGTACCTGTATGCCAAATTTCAAACCTACGACTTAAAAAGAAAGCTCTGCATATAAAAAGAAGCAAACAAATAATATAGTTCATAGATACTGTAAAGAGGTTTTACTTTTTGCTGATGCATTTATCCAAGGTGACTTACAAGATGAAGCTCAGTTACAGTTGTTCCCAGATATTTTTTTTATAGACGGAGAATTGTGACTTGCTCAGGGTTACATTGTGAATTAAACTAGCAAGCTTGAGAAATAAACTAATTGTTCTACATTACAAAGTCTATAATTTGTAAAACAGAAGTGTATTTATTTTTTGTTTATTAAAAAAGTAATGTCCATTTAAATGAGTAATAATTTAGCAAAAGAATAAAGTAGAGAAGCCTTTTTAAATTACTGTATGCAATGACTGCTGCTGGCCTCATCTTTACTCAGTTATCATACAAATATAATTATTATCAAAACCTTTTCTACTGCCTGTTGATTCTTCTGTTAGACATGACAGGGAGCTAATATCTTTGCATCAAAATAAAATTTCATAAACTACACTTTCAGTTTTGCCATAAATAGCAATACTTTAGATGTTTTGTGTATAGCAGTATATGGTAACTAGCTAATCGTCTGTGGTTTCCCTCTAAATGTATAAAAAGATGATTATTTAAATAATATATAGTTCCCTTCTAAAACATTAAATGATGATGAACGTTACTTGTACACATACATTCCTTGGCACATATTTGTTATTTCAGTTTTTATCACAGGGAGCCAGATCCTAACCTAGCAGCAATGAGCACAAGGCAAGAACCAACTCAAAGGACACTCAGCCACATCAACAGCAACAACAATACATTTCTTGTATATCCAAGAATCACACAATGAATTCCTCAATGGGCTTTAACAGGCCCTATTTTCTGACGGACCCCAGCCTATCACGTCTAATGGGTTGCATTTAAAGTTTCCAAAATTACATTCTGAATAAATATTCTTAAATGCCTTTTAACCTATTTTTATATTGTAGAATTTCAATAGCAGGGCAATGGTTCACACTCCACAGACTTGGGTTTAATTGCTAGAAAGAATACTTACAGTATGTTTGGCAGACCCAAGGACTTTAGCGTGTTTGACAGACCCTAATACTTACGGTGTATCTCGCAGACCTGATATGGCCTGATATGCATGTGTGTGGATGTGTGCAGGATAGTGGTGTCTAGTCAAGTTTTGGTCCCTGACTTTTGCATAATGCCACTGGAATACCCTGCAGTTCTTCATAGTATTTTGTTGGCTACTTATTTTAGACACATTAGGTTTAAATGGTACTGAATACAATCATATTAAAAACAGCCTGTCTTCTTTCATAAAAAAAAAGTTATCGACAGTGTCAAAATTTAACATTCTCTCAAATGACATGCAGGCATCTAGAACACCCAAATTACTCATTGACTTCTCCAGGACAGTGCATTCTACTAAACTTACAACACAAGCCATATTCAGTTAAGAAAAGTCTCCAAAGTAACCTAGTAATTAATTTCCTCAAACAAAATCATTAAATGTGTGATACAGTAGGCATCTTGTCATAGCACCTGCCCTAAAACCTACAATCACTTCTTCTCCTGTTTAAATGAATAACAATTCACATAGCTTCAGTACACAAATCACCAGAATTTCAATATTTAAGTATTATTATTGATTGAAATGTACCTCTTTTTATGAACTTTGATGTATCGTCATTTATATCACCTGGGTCAATGGTAGTTTCGGCTCTTTCAACATCAGATGGCCTTGTGCAGACAACGCAGCCATCGTTGATCAAACCCCAGCGTATTTCTAAGTAGCATTACCAGTCCATGGCTCACTCCTCTTCATCTAGAGGTCCATTTGGCAGCCTCAGTGATGGTCCCAATCACTTTTCTCTTATTTGTACACCTAATATCAAGTGGGTACTCATCATGTAATCCAGGCAGTTCTGCAGCAACCACATTCAAAGTCTGCATTTTTTTTTTTTTGTCTTTATCTCATTGTTCTCCTCCATCCGGCCTTTCCAAGAAGTGGTCAGCTCAACCCTAATTACCTGGCTACATGCTGCAGCCACCAGCATAACACCTGTCCTGAGAGCAGTCGGTGCAATGGTATCTAGACGTTTGAGCTGTCTTCCTAAATTACTGACAGCTGCCAGTCTTACAGCTATTTCTAACCACTGAAGTTCTTTGCTGTTGCTGTTGCCTCTCCTCTACTTTGATAAAGATGATGTTTCATCTTGCTAGGATGGAGTATTTACTTTGTGGAATTTCACTGCAGCATCAGCAACTGGTCTATGTGCCTACAATAGCAGCTCTCATGCAGGGTATTTGGACAACTGCTGAGGATGTGCTCTAGTATCCCTCTTCCTTGACTTAGTGAGTATGCTGTTGACTCAACCTTGCTCCAATTAGAAGAGTTTGGATGGTATAGGCAGTTCAGCAAAATTCTACCAAATATACATAGAGTAGTTTATACATGAAACAATACTAATTAGATGGAGAAAACAGTTAACAGAAAGAATTGTGCTTCTGTGTGCATGAGTGTGGTTTGTAATGGACTATATGCTGTCAGGCATTTATTCTTGCCTTTCCCCGATACCTAATTTTTATCTTATGAAACTGATGATAGACTGTAAATCTTAGTGGATTGTAATAATGCTTCTATAAGTCATATTGACAAAAGTAGCACAACAATCATGAATCCATGCAGTACACAATCTTTTTAGAAACGTTTGAAAATAAGTGTTCTATAGTGATGAGTACCGATGTAAACATTTGTGAACTTCGCTGAACTCAGCGAAATGCATTAAAGTCAGTTGGGAAGGAGAAACTAAACTAGTTTGAGTGGATTATAATGATGTGCAGTGGTCTTTTAAGTGTCCCTGATGGCTAGAGAAACATCCGCCAACTACGATGGACCAATTATTGTGGCCAAAACTGTGACCTGAGCTGTGAGACAGCAGTGCTAATACTGTGCCACCCTGAGATAAAATTAATAGACATAAATATTAGAACAGTAAAATTTTTTGCAGACAGGAAGCATTAATTCACTATGGCTTGCCCCCATGGATTCAATAGCAGGTACTCCCCTTTCTCGAACAGTACAATATACAGGTTTATTTTTCCCTGGCGCTTTTTCGCATTCTATGCTGCTGCTATCAAATAAGTGGAATACTAAAAAACTTGGATTATTCACTCTTTTGTGTTTTGCACAAACTGTACAGCATCTGGGTAATACTATTAAAGGAGTAGGCATGCAGGTCACATGCAAGTCTCTACAAAAAGACATTACCATTGAGACACAAATATACCAACACGTTTTCAGTTTCTTTCTGCGTGCTTGTTTTGTGTTTAAATGTGTTTGCAATTTTTCAGCTAATTTTTAGTTCACTGTTAGTATCAGCATTATATACTCAGGGGACTGTCCCATCCAACATTGGCTGCTATGGTGTCACGCTGGCATTACAAAGCCTCATGGAGTTCTAGGAAAAAAAAAAGTTCATCTAAGCTGTCCACACCGCAAATTTCCAGGAAAATATTCTGCAGCTGAAACCAAGATTAATTTCTTAGGCAATTACACAACTGCACCATGCACCACACTTCATGGTTTTAGTGGGGGTTTAAAGGCATTTTTTTTTTGGTGGAAAGGAAGGAGTTTTGCTCTCTAAAGCCTCATTCGCACATCAGTGTTACCTGATTTCTCTGCTGCAGTTCAGGAAAGAATGTCATCTATACCAAACTGGTAACATGAATTCTATTTCTGCTGCTTATTCACACCACTTCGGAGAAGTGCGGTGTATGTTTATTAAAGATGTGACCTGCTGCAACGTTTCCAGACGAAGACGCACTAAAACGTACTATTGTGCACAGCACCATCTTTTTTCCACAGGGAAATTTATTATACAAAAAGTCACCTCTGCAAACACCCTGCCTTTACATAGCAACTGCCAATTGAAGATAAGAACAATTCTGGTGTTTTCATTTTCCTCTGCAAGTTTTTATTTAACTACATAACAGGTAGACACATGCAGTATTGAGACATTAAAACATTCCCAGACAGGAAATAAATGACTTTCTTCTTGTGTGAATTTTGCTGGAAACGAAATGCAATTTATTTCAGAAATTTTTTCTGAACTGAAATACTGAGATTTTCTGCAAATTCAATTTTATGCAAATCATTTTGTTCATCATCAGCATTTTGTATGCTAAATTTGCTTTTTGTTATTCAAGATAAATTACGTTTTCCTATTATCAAGAATCATTTCTGGTTAGGTTAAGCAGCAGTGGCATTGAACAGATATTTATTTGGAAAATGGTTTTGTGGCTTTATTGAGAACCTGAAAGATATTTTAGATATATTTTGTGGAGACAACTAATAACTGCTGTTTTTTAATGTGGTCAGCTTCCAACGGATTCTCTGACTGATTTGCCCATAAGAGTCTAATATTATCATTTCTAACTCCGTGTTTATGTTTAATGGCATAGGAGTGTTCCCATTTTCTAGACTATTGCGTTTTAAAGTCATTAAAGCCATTGTTCATATTTAATTTAAAAATAACAAAATTTAATCTATAGCTTTCTTCCACTGATGTAGATGTAATGTTTGGATTCTGCAAGTACAGTACCTAAACATTATGTTCAGTGTGTGTTTGGAAGCACCTTTATCTTTGTGATTGTGGCCTCTGAAAGTTAAGTCCTCATTCATTTTCCATACCTTCTTTTTCCATCACAGGATTGTGGGGATGTGCGTGGTGGAGTGGGTGGAAGGACGATTGGCTGTTGTATTCGGTGACTGATAGGTTTAGTGGACCTGCACCAGCATGGGGAGTTTTCATGTTAGCGTTAGTTTCATTTCCCTATGAGCATTCCTTCATAATATATAACATATCATTTTAGGATACCTTTGTCTTTTACACAAACTAGTAATAAAAAAGTAGCCAAGAATATATAAGGCAAACAGAAAAAAGAAAACAAAGAATAAACATATCTGAGCCACATAAGACTGCCTTTAAAGACCGCAGGTACCTCTTCTATGAATGGGAGTTGTAGCTTGTCCATATTAGCTCTGAATAATTTAATTCTCTAGCATTCCTCCTTCTGTCACTAACACTAGTCTACTTCTTACTTCTTCTGTGTGCTTCTTTTATTGTTCACTCCTCCATGCTTGATTTTCAGGATATTCCCAATCACAGTAGCCAAATAAAATGCAAATATTTATTTGGTACACACCACTCAGCTACATCTACAGTAAGTTACTTTGACTTCAGAAAAGTAATAGGTGAGGCTTTACTAACCAGAAGTGGGGTGCAATTCTAGATTTCCATTTCAACATCAATACAAGGAGCCTGGAAAAAGGAAAGACAAAACACTAATGTAAAATGAGTTAGTAAGAGTGTTGTAGAATGTAACCTTTTTTTTTATGAACCATGAATGAGTGTCACTTTTATATCCATAAGAGAGCCGTTTTCAGAAAGGCTGAATAAATTCTGATGGTGTGCTAAGAAGCATAGTTAAAGCAATACTTTCTATGCCAAACAAAATATTTTATGTTTTATTGTTTGGTTTGATTTGGTGTTGCAAAATGCAATCAAGAGTAAGTGGTTTCACTTTTACTAGCAAAACAAACTTTTAATCAGTAGAGGAACTTCTTGTAAAGTGTCCTTTTTTCTTATTTCATAAGCAAAACCACAGTGAAATTGGTACAGTAAGTATCGTTTAAGTAGAAAACAAGTGTTGGTGAAAGAATCAATATGGGGGGGGGGGGGGGGGGGAAACATATATTTAAAAAAAATCTTTTACTTTTCTGATTTTTAACTTATTTAGTAACCTAAAGTAATAAACCTAGGTACCTACCCAAATTTTTGCTTAAACTTGAAATTTTAGCAATACCATTTGGTTGGATTTGTCAAAAAAAATCTTAATGAGTTGTTGGATATGACTAAAACATCCGGAGTAACTTTGAATAAAATTGTATAATTCAAACAAAACGTGTGTAAATTTCTAGCTACAGTGCCACTGAATTTAAGGCAAATATTTTGGATAAGGGGGCATTATGGGTTCTTTCTACCATGTACTGTGCTGTGTAACCCTCTGACCACCTTGGTCCACTCTACTACAGTACATGATCATCGTAATTGGCCACCAGGAAAATGTCTTCACTATTCAATTAATTTATTTTATAAAACATGATTTGACTGTTTCTTAGCGACTTGAATATCTTACGTGTGAGTTTCCCAGCCTTTATCCTGGCATAACCTTGTGGCTGCCGGGTTTTGTTCCAAACCATTTGTTAATCAAAGGTCAAATCTTGTCTGTAATTACTCCTGACTGAAACATGCTTTTCTCCAGCTTCTACATTTATTTTGTCAATCCAGAAATACCCAACAGGTTTTGTTTTACTTTTCCAAGTAATTAAGTTTAATACACAGGAGACAATTTAATTTTCTGAGCCTATTTGTAAAGACTTTGCCGCCTTATTTCTTTCAGTGAATGATACTGACATTGAGTGAGGCGCTCCTCTTTAGAAAGTCTGAATCTGGTCTTTGTCAATTGTCAGGTTTAATTGAAACAGTTTACATTTAACAACAAAAGGAATTAAGAAAAAGAAATAAATAAAGAGACAAGACCCACATCTGAAACTCATTTTATGTCTGGTTAAGTGGCGACTTAAAATGAGTTCAGCATAAGAGCAGGTGTGGTTGTGTTGCCTTGGATTGTTTTCCCATCTAGAGCTGGGTCTGGCCTTGTAACAGATACTACCAGAATAAGCTCAGGTCCCCTGCACTCAGTAATGAAAAAGGAATATGGGCATCGGAGGACAGACATCTCAACCATGGTCTGTGCAATCAAAAGAACTATAGCAGTACTGATATTTAAACATCCAAGACTGCATGATCCGGTGCCTCATTGCTGTCTATGTGCATCCAGCACATTCTCCTCAAGTCTTATGTGGGTTTTTTCCACATACTAAAGACAGGCATGTCAGGTTGTTCGATTCTGAATGAGCCCAATGCACGTGAGTGAACTTTGTAAGGGACTGGCTCCCTGTCTCACGCCTCTCACAGCCATAACTTGGATAAAGCATGTTTGACAATGTAATGTTAAACAATGTTTATAGTAATTGTATGCAAAAAGAGCCGAAAGATCTCTTTAGTTTAATAAGAGTTCAATATAATTTGTCTTTTCTTAAAAAATTGTTTGCATTGGTGGCACCTAAGAGAATCACTGGTGGGTACCACCTTTCTGTGGCCATGACACATTGGAATTCCTTTGATGCAACCCATCTGCTGCTGTTTCTTGTTTTTTGAGTTAAAATCTAAATCTTACATTTCACATTTTCTAGTAATTTTCAGGTAATTTTCAGAAACGGAGAGTGTTTCAGTTTGAAAATGAGGCAAAGTCAAGCTGGTTGACTGAGGATCAGATTAAAGCTCCGTGTTTTGTTTACATCGGTAGATCCTCTGCATGTCTGTAGATGTCATCTTATAAAACCCTACACTACAGCATTAGTGAGCATCACGTACAGTATCTGCATTGCCAGGTCTTTGAGATACTAGACAACAAAAAGAAAGGCAAGGCACATTACTAGATTTACAATGCCAATGAGCTAGCAAACTGTAGGGGTAAATGATTTAATGAAAAAAAAATATATTTACATATTATATTGAAAATCGCCATCAGTGCGTGACATAGTGTTCACATACAATGTTTTAAGTGGAGGTGGCAACGTTCAAAATTAGAAAAATATAAACCTTAAAACACACAAAATGTGTGCATTTGTAATATTAACAATGTGGTCAGTAGGAAAACTAGACATATGTAAAGCAAAAATAAAAATAATGCTGGAGCAAGTAATAGAACATTGACATAGCTTTCTATGGGAAGCACATTTTCATTGACTTCTTTTCATTTAAATGAACTTCTGTTCAATTTATACATTTGCATTCACAGTTTTGACACAGGAAGCTCACTGTTTCTGCCAAATAAAGTGATTTTTTTTTTATGGTTTAAATTAATTTCAACGATTTTCAAATTATTTAGTGCTTCTGTCTCACGGCTAACGATTTTGGGGCTTTGTGTGACCAAATATGCTGTATTTCCTGGGACAGTCCTATAAATTTGACCTGACATATTCTTATTCTTGTTTGTCAAAATATTCAGACTAATTTCCCACTCAGGCAACTTATGCAGATTTCACAATGTGAACATTTTTGCATATTCTATCTGTGCGTTGGTCAAATATGTGTAACCACAAAACTTACCAATTCCATTCAAAACTGACATCTGTTGCCTATACAACAATGTGAATTCTGTTATTAAATCTTTGACACAAGATGGTGGGCTTTGTCCATATTACTGTGAATGCAATGAATCAAGACCCACCATGGTTTTATGTAAGAATACTTCCCAGGAAGTTGGATACTTTAATTCAGCCAGCGATAAAAACAATAAACAAAGGCAACATTGCCAATAGGAATGTGTCCGTGGAAATGATCTCCTGTTTTAAACACATTTTTAAAAAGTCCTTTCACAAAATAAGACTAACAACTAAAGAAATCAGGAAATTCACTAGTCTCAAGTTGACAGAGTTAACATCTCCTTTAGTAGCAATGCCTTTGATGGTTCTTGACATTTCTTCCACAAATGACTGCCAAAACTGAACTTCCAACGTTCTGTACTCACTTCTCCTCCATACGGTCTTTGTGAAATTTGACTGGAAGGGTTGTCTTATCTTTGTAGACCTTAAGGATTGTGTTTCCTTCCCTTCTCTTTCATGGACTTACGTGGCCAGTGTCACCTTTGCAGACCTCTCAAGAAAAGAAAGCAGACCATGCTTTAAGGGTTTCCAGAGTTCTTCACCACTGCAGTAAGGTTTCCCATGAGCGTCCGTCTCTGACCTCAAAGGTGGTGTGAAAAATGTAACAATAGTCTGTTCCTTTTATGCATCCATTCATCCAACTCATCCACCTGCTTTTTCCATTTCAGGGTCATGACTAAAAGACTGCACACTTGTACACATACCTGTACACACTCACATCAGGTTGATTCAGAGCCATGATACAACGTAACTCACTACTCTTTGGGATTTGGGCGAAAAAATATATACCACAGGAAGAATGAATACAAATCCACACATAAAATTGCCAGGCTGGGATTTAAACACGAATCATGGGAGCTGAGAGGCGGAAGTACAACCATTGTACTAGCATGTCACTTTTTTTACTAAACCTAATATAAAGAAATGTTATATGTATAATGATGTTATGTTTAATTTACTGCTATTTGGTATAGCTACTAATTGTGTTGGGTGAAAAGGAATTAATGATTTTTAAACACTGTCTATCTGAATATTGAAATAAAAGGCAATTAAAATTAAATAGAGAGAATTCATTAGTTTTAGCTCTTTAATCTCTGAATCAAATAAAATGCTTTTTCTCGGCATTGTTACAGTTCAGCTGCAGATAAAAGATAAACAACACAGTGATTACAGACACCTGTTAGACAAGGGTCCAGAAATAACTTCCGTTGTGTCATGATTTTGCGTCAGTGGGAATAGGATTAAGTATTTTTTTTTTCTTTTTGTAGCAGAAAGGTGGAAGCTGATAATTATGTTATGTCAGTAACAATGACAAGAAATAGTGCCTTGGTTTAAACTTGAGAAATGTTTTTTCTAACTCATGAACGTGATTATTCTTGCTAATCCTTTCCTGTTGTTTGCATATACAAATGTTGGTAGGACTTAAGGATCAAGTGTACCATAAATAAAGAGTTGTCTGTGCATAATGAGAAGCTTTTGTAAAGTACATCTAAATCTGAATGTCAAAAGGCATTCCATTGGAAATGCAACAGCTCTTGCAAGTTTAGGGGGTCTTCAGCTGTTTTAATAACAATGTTTTGTTCTAAAGAAAATAGAGAAAAACCAAGGATATTTTTGACTGGAATAAGTCACTTAGGCTAATGTAGCTCCATCCATTCCATCTACTGAACATTTCACCCATCTATTCTTTCTAATTAATCCAGTTATAGAGCTTCAGGAGAGCCATAGCTTTTTTGTGGAAGAAAATCCTGGATGGAACTCCAATCCGTCAAAGGGAACACCCACGCTTATATAAGTCAGTATAGATTGACCCCTTATTTAAGCAGAACCAGAAATCAAACGTCTTTGGCATGTGGTATGATAACTGGTGTATGTGGAGACAAACTGAAGTAGAAACAAGGATAATGTGCCAACTCCAAACAGACATTAACTGGACAAAGATTCCAAAAACAGTCTACTGTATCTGTGGTGAAGTACAGGGTGGTCCAGATCTAATTTTGCCGATCCAGATCGTCTGGATGACTTTGATTTACAGTATGTGGTGACGATTTCAGTTCGGCGTAAAGGTGATTCTGCATGTCTTCAGTTTGCACACTTCTCAATGGTCCGGGATTTTTCTGGTGATTTTCTATGTAATAAACTTAATAAGTTATAGTGTAATGAAAATTGCATAATTAGATCTGGACCACCCTATAGTGATAACCATTAGCCCACCATGCTATCCCCAGCATATAGTAAGCAGAACATTTGTAATCACTCAGCATCTCAAAAATAGCATCAGGTTTGGATCTGAAGAGTTTCAGCCTAAAGTGCAATTTGGTTGTTTCTGCAAAAATATTGTCTTGTGTGAAATGTTCTATTGTGTTTGTACCTTTTGTGAAAGTGTTTCTTTGATATTTGGACTTCAGGCTTCACACATTATAAAGTTCATGTCTATCCATCCATCCATTTTCCAACCAGCTGAATCCGAACATAGGGTCACGGGGGCCTGCTGGAGCCAATCTCAGCCAACACAGGGCACAAGGCAGGAACCAATCCCGGGCAGGGTGCCAACCCAACACAGGACACACACAAACACCAAGCACACACTAGGGCCAATGTAGAATCGCCAATCCACCTAACCTTCATGTCTTTGGACCGTGGGAGGAAACCCACGCAGACACAGGGAGAACATGCAAACTCCATGCAGGGAGGACCCGGTAAGCGAACCCGGGTTTCCTAACTGCGAGGCAGCAGTGCTACCACTGCGCCACCGTGCCGCAATGAAAAACATGAAAAACGTTTCTTTTTTAAAAATGTGTTTAAATAGATCGCTGTAGACACGGAACACACATGAAATGCATGTGTTCCAAATAACGATATAGTATTTATAAAAGGTGTGATTTTGCTTGACTTCTCACTCTATACAACTCCAAGCAACTGACACGTAGGTAAACAGACTTGAGCTAAGAAAACTGTGTGCCGTTGGGGGACGTGATAGCAGACTGCTTGCTGCTTATCAACACATTTAAAGGACAAAAGACGCTGGCAGAGAGGTGAGGAGCGATTTTAGGTTGGGACGGATCTACGAGTTTTTTCATAGGCTCTGGTATCTCTAGTTATAAGCAGCTTTTATTTGCGCCTTATGTTATTTATTTCAAAGTAACATTTTACAGCTAGGGCAGCACGGTGGTGCTGCTGCCTTGCAGTTAGGAGACCCGGGTTCGCTTCCCGGATCATCCCTGCATGGAGTTTGCATGTTCTCCCCGTGTCTGCGTGGGTTTCCTCTGGGTATTCCGGTTTCCTCCCACAGTCCAAAGACGTGCAGTTCGGTGCATTGGCGGTCCTAAATTGTTTGTCCCTAGAGTGTGCTTGGTGTGTGGGTGTGTGTGTGTGTGCGCCATGCCCAGTGTTTGTTTCCTGCCTTGTGCCCTGTGTTGGCTGGGTTTGGCTCCTGCAGACCCCTTTGACCCTGTAGTTAGGATATAGTGGGTTGGATAATGGATGGATGGATTTTACAGCTATACGTATTTACCCTATACATTTGTAGATTTCTGTCATCTCTTACAGATAAAAAAGGCACATTTTCCCTTTTATTTCCAGAAACTGTACTCTGTGCTCTGGGAGTTACTCTAGTAGCTTTTATATACAGTAGAGTATCTGTAGGAAAGTTAGGTCTTTGTGATTTTTCCATCAAAACTGTCCACAGTTTTCCATGTGTAACTTTGCTGGTGAGTTATGCAGGTTAAGCATAACCCTTTCATGGTGCATCTGATTATTGGGTTTCTGTTGTTCTTGCAACGGCATCAAAGTTGTTTCTCCAGGACTGTTGCTCACCTTCAGCCAGTCAGCTTCGATGGTACTCTCTGACATCATATATACGCGAAGGTACACAATTTCACATTTTTATTAAACACTGCTACAAGTACTTGGGAGTCTACATCACAGACAAGAAGGATTGATCTAGTGCTACAGATGAACTATATAAGAAAAGGCAGAGCAAACTCTTTGTTCTTAGGAGACTATGTTCCTTCAATAAAGGTGGTGACTTCCTTTACATGTTCTACAACTCTGTAATGGTTGCAGTTTTATATGCTGTGTTGTACTGGGCTGGTGACATCACTTCAAGAGAGGCCCACCATATTAACAAGTGTTTTATCTTGGTAGAGTAATATATTTTGCTCTACTTTCCCCTATTGTATTATTAATATGTAGCCTTAGAATGCCTAATCTCACAGACTTACCACTGTTTATAAGGTATTATTGTATATAACTTAACCCCACCTTCCCTTCTATATCTATAACTTAAGGCAATTGGATGTAGTAAAAAGACAAGCAGGAGTTAAGTTACACATAAAATAATGTATTACTGATAATATTCATAAATAATAACAAAATGCAAAGTACATTTGAATATTGGCAACCATACAACCTGATAAAATGGTGATGTGAAACTCAGGTGGCACACAGACTTGTAGTTACTTAAAATGTCTCTAGTTAAGGCATCATTGGTGCTCAGCTTTCTTCAGAACAGGGCTCAAGCCTGTCTCAATATGGCTGAAGCTGTGCTCTTCATTGTGCTGTTCTTGTCAGTTCATGGTGTGATGGTCTTCATCAGTCATTAACAAGAGAAAGATACTTCTACATCATCACAGGTTAGCAAGAGAGATGCTTCTTTCATCATATGTTGGTTAGTAAGAGAGAATGTGATTGAGAAAGCAAATTTATAGGTTTTCCGTCCAACCCCTACAGCCAATCCAGACAGCCATATCTCAGACCAATGGGGGAAATAGTACATCTTAACACCTGCAACCCCCCAAGACCATATGTTAAGCTAACCTGGCTTTGTGTGGGAGATGAGAGAAAGACTTTAGCAGAGAAATACTCATCAAACTGGTTTAAGACACATCCCCCTAAATCCTGTCGTAAAATTAGTCGTAAACAGGGTGGCAAACACGAATACCTCTCACCAAAGTAACACTAAATTACATTGCTTTGCCTAAATTATAAATAAAGACATACAAAACATTTATCAAGGTATATGCAAAATCTTACATCACAACAACAAGCTGAGTAAAAAGGGCAGACTCACTTATGGGATGCACTCTGGACCCCCTGAGGTAGCAGAGGAGGAGGGACTGAAAATACAAATGAGTGCCTTAATGGGCAATGCCGCCCATCCTCTCCATACCAATAAATTATTCAGCAGAAGTGTTTCAAGAAGCACTTCTGGGGATCCTTCATATGCCTTTGTATCGCATCACTGTGCCTGCTCTAGTATGTTTGGAGAAGTCAACGATTGTCTTCTTTTTTGTAATTTTTGTATGTTTTAAGGTTGTTGTTGTTTGTTCAAATATTTCTGTTTTTCTTGTGCTTGTTTGTTATCTAAATTTCTCCCCAAAAAATACAATTTGTCTATGGATTTAATAAACTACTTAATTTACGAATATACATATGATGACAAATTTTTAATCCAAGCTCTAATGATTTTTCATGTGTGCTTGTGAATGATTTTTTTGTGCAGGTCCTGGTTAATAATGTCCAAAGTAAATGACTGCTCTGGGGAAAAAAAACCTTTAATGTTGCTCCAAAACCAACAGAAATCCAAACATATCATATATACCTTAGACATGTAATTCTCAAAGTGCTTTATAACTAAACATTTTATTACTGTACCCTTTGGAGTCACTTCAATTTAATGTCTGGCAGTAGATGGTGATGAATCCAGTACAGCTTCCAAGTATCTTTCACAAGAGGACTTTCTAATTTTAACTCACTACTATTTTATGGTACATACTGTATCCTATGATATCCTGTGTCGCAAGTTATTAGTGCTACTACCTAATGGATTCAGTCGCCTGAGTTCAAATTGTGCTCATAGTTATTGTCTTTGTGGAGACTGCATATTCACACATGTCTGTGTGGATTTTCCTATGGGTACTTTTTACCCCACATCCCCAATGCCTATACATTAGGGTGCTTTGTAATTCCAAATTGAGACTATGGGAGTGTACGAGTTTGGGCCCTGCAGTAGTCTCCAAATATTGACCAGGTATGAATATTGAACTACTGTGCCACCATCCTGCCTACACATTTTTTAGTATTTTCTTATAATTTCATGGGGCTATTGGCATGTTACTAACCCCTACACAATTTGAAAATGTCATAAAAATAAAAATGAATTGTGTTTGGTACTTTTTTTTTCATTTACTTCCCGCTTTCCTAAAGTGCCTTATGTCCTTCTTGGTGGCCTCCTATTACTAAAATACTTTAAGAAGCTTTCCAAAGTGAGTCTTAAGCTTCAACTTGTTATTACTCCCCACCACAGTTGTATTGCAATCTGCATTTCATGTTTATTTTTATTTTTTAAATCCCACGTAGAGTGTTTAACCTGGACTTTACAAATAACATGTTATAGCTTGAATTCAGATTTAAAAATTTGAAACCTTTCATGATTATTTTACCTCAAGTCATGTGTGGTACAGAATCATTTTTGTTTTTATGCATACGGTAATGTAAAACAATTCTATGGAGACTATAAAAGATCTAATATACTGTAAGTGACAATTAAAAAATAAAAGTGTTCCTCTTTTTTAATTTTGGACAAGGAGAAAAATGATGCAGTTTGAAAACAGAACTAGAAGTATCAGGACGTTAAAATTCCTTGGGTTATTTAGAGTGAGATTACACTGTAAGAAGATTTAGGAACAGCAATATCTGAGTGGCCTTAGACTTAAGAGTCTTTGTCACTAAAGGAATGTTTTCATTAAACAGGAATTTGGAACTTCATAGTTTTATACCTCTTGTCGGTACAACACCTCAAGATTGTTAAATCTTTTCAAAATGTGCAAAGATTTTTAAGGTGGACTCATTCAAATGGAACTTAAAAGCCCACTCGTGCAGGCACCTGCACTAACTTTACTAGTATTAAATAAACAATGTACTGAATACTGTATTTAAATAATATATCTTCTACTAAACACCTTTTCATAGTCATATTTAATCAAGCTTTTCAGGTGTTGTTCAGTTTTCCATCACCTTCTTACTTTGACTCAGAGAAAAAGAGAGTTAGAGAAAAAGTCAGGTACCCCAGACCTGCTTCTTATTTGAACTAGCATGGCTACTTCAGGTAGGGAATGCACATTCCACCATTCCACAAGTGTTTTCACTGTAAGTATAGCAATAGACATTTTTATTTCAATCTGCTGTATACAGGGAAGCTTTCAGTTAGTCATTCATAGATCGACTGCATTTGGAATTCACCCAAAGAAAGTATGTTCATGATATTAGCACTGAAATGTTTGGGCTCCTCCCGTCTGAGCAGTGCGCAGTTCAAGCTGTGCAGTGTGTGGTCGGTCTGAGTATTTTCTTTTTGTGATTATTGTGGCTTGCACTTGTATCAATTCAGAGCCACTTGATTCTAAATTCGAGGTGTTGTTGTTTGAATTTGGGTGGTTCAGAACCATTATACTCTCATGTGCAGTGTGTTGTTGTGAGACCTTAACATTAACTTAATGTTTCAGTCTATGTTGCTATATTTTGTTAGGTGATAATAATGTCAGAGGGTATGACAATGATCTGATGCTAATCAAGATTAATCAAGTGGCAGAGTGGTGGCTCTGAGGCTGGGGATCTGCACTGGCAATTGGAAGGTTGCTGGTTCGAATCCCGTAAACGCTATAAGGGACTCAGCTCTGTTGGACCCTTCAGCAAGGCCCTTAACCTGCAATTGCTGAGTGCTTTGAGTAGTGAAAAAAGCGCTATATAAATGCAAAGAATTATTATTAAGACAGACCAGGCACCAGCATCCAACTGTTTCATTGATTCTTTTGTTATAGAAATATGTTACATGATCATAGATGTCTCACTCGACATAAAAAGATGTACAAATACAAGTTAAGCAAGCTAATGTTAACATTAAGATAAATCTGCACACATAAAGGAAAATTGTTATACAGCCCCACCAGAATGTTGGTGTCAAGACCACCACTATATTTTGTTGTTAATTCCGCTACAACTGCATGCTTTTGTCCTGAACACAAGCTAGTGGTCACTGGTCCGCAACAATATAAAGCTGATTTTTATGCAGTTGACTGGTATACCAATAGATTGCTAAGATAGTGGAATAATAACAAATAAAATATTATAAAGAGGATTATTTCAGAATAATGATAAGTTCTATTTAGTCATAAATTTTCCAATCTGTCAGTCCAGCTCAGGATCAAGATGAGCCAGTGCTTGCTATAAACTTGTGTGTACAAACTTACTTGAAATGATACTGAACAAGCTAATACCCGCTCGCCAAGATCTCTTTTAATAAATTGGCTGATATAAAAATATGGACACAATTTTATTTCAGTTTTTGATTATGTACCAAGTCTGAGCTGCATATGAAAATCACACAAAAGGAGTGAATATGTTGAGCAAGGAACTACAATACTTCTCTCCTTAAATAATGTTAGATGTAGCCCTCCCAGATTTCAGAATGAATAGTGAGTGGGGTGAATTCTCTCTGTAACATGCCACGTAAAGCTGGCCATGAGAAAAACAAATCCACTCCTGCCTCCTTTAGAGACTGTCCTTGTGCTTTATTAATAGTCATTGCAAAGGAAAGTCAAATAATAGAAGAGGAATGCGCGGTATAAAGACAGTTTCTCCCTGACCAGAGCCAGTAAAGATACATGCTTCAATTACATTTTTGTGTAAAGCTTTTATTTGCAGTCTTGTGCCATTGCACAGTTTTGGAGGATTTAAGTTTCTCAAAAGCATAACTGGTGTTCCTATCTTCAAAATAAGTTTGGGCGGAGGAACGCCTGGAGGATTGAACGTATGCAAAAACTCCACTGGATAGTATACAGCCTCTTCAACCTTTCCTACTGAGTCAATTGAATCATATGTCATCTTGTGTGAATTTAGCTTTGCTAAAAGACAGTTATTGATTTCTGTAGCTTTATTTTTAAGTGTTAATATAGCTCGTTCCCTTAGCCAAAATACAGGTTTAGAAGATAAGTTTTCTATATCAGGATATATCTTCTCCATTGATATCTCTATGTCATCTATTAAAGTACATAAATTGTCTGGGATCTTTATTTTTCATTCTTCCTCCTCTACTGTACCATCTCCTAATTTCAATAATAGATCTGAAAACTCTTGTGCTTTGAAGTCACCCATCAAATGCACTTTCATATATATATTTTTTTGTAAACTCTCAGTATTTTTATTTTTGGCCACATGTAGGATAGGTAGTTTCACCTCTTTATGTTAGGAGTTTTGCAAAAGTCATTCTTATCTCTCACTTAGACCCTAAAATAAACATCCATGCCAAATTTTAAAATTCTAGAACTTGTAATTTAGGAGATCTAGTGATGAATCAGTCAGTGGTTTATCGGTTTTATATACAGAAAACTGGACATACAGTTGTATCTAATAGGTTAATGGATTTGAACGTTTTAGCCATGAATGAAGTGTGATTCTTGCAGTCTGTTTTTGTTTGGTTACATATGGGTAGTACAATATCAAGCTAAAATAAATGAAAGAAACACCGCAGCAATAAGGGTGGCATGGCTTGATGTATTCTCTGTGAGTTTTTGTTTTTTTCCTGTTGTATGGGCGTCCTCCCACTGTTGAAAGACAAACTGTTAAGCCTGCTGACCACTCTAAATCAGTCTGACATAAGTGAATGTGTGTGTAGAATTGTACCCTGGAACTGAATGAGGTTGATCCATGGTTTGCAGTAAACTAATGCTCACAAGATTGGTCCAGCTCCCTGTGTCCCTGATATAAGAGAGGTTGTTACAGACAATGGATGGATGGATTGACAAGAGCTATGAGAACTTGGGCGATAAGAGAAAAAAGAAACATACCAAATGATAGGAAACAGAAAAAGAGACTCTAATCTAGTTTTCTACTGCCATGCTGCCAAATAAAATCCAGTTTCGATACTCTCATTCTAAATATTGAGTTATTTATTATCATGTAAATACTGTGCTTTTTTGTATTGGATTAAAATCTGTTTATTTATAAAACATCACTTAAAACTTAAGAATGAAATACCGCTTGATCTTGCCTTCATCATTTGTTGACTAAATACAAAAAAATAAAGAATCAAGTTATGTAAGAAATAGTTAAATATTTATAGTTGCTCAAGTGTGATGTTAAAGGTTCTGCGTACTTCGCTATTATATTTTAACAAAAGATAACAGTTTCAGGGATGAAGGGTGCACATGTTTGCCGTCAGCTATAATTCTGCATTCTTTGGAGTTATTTTTCATTCATACATTAATCTTGTTATTCTGTTTTTGTTTATTGCAAAAGGTTTCTCAACACTCAAACACAAAAGATGTTTATGTACATCTTAAACAGACACTGACGCAGTCTTAAAAAATGATCCTCAGTGACATAAAAAAACTGCCTCTAAAATTAATAAATGAATATAGTTTTATTACCAGTGTCATATTTATCAAATTATATGAATTTGGTTTCTGGGTATCATCCAGGCAGGGAAGGAAAGCACCTGTAACTCACAGTACTGTGTAATTGGATTTTTTCTTTAAAATGAATTTGTAAATGCCTTTTAGTCATTGTAAATATGTTTTTATCAAACAGGCCATTCACAGAAGTGGGTAATTTCTGCATCTTATATATAATTATTATAAAGTAAATGATAGAATACATCATTCTTTAATTTATGTTTTGAATTCTTTGGAGTTGTTTTACTGAAACAAGTAATATGTTTTTTTAAATAAAATAAATTGTAAGATATTTAGTCTCAAATAATATGTATGTACATAGATACATGCACAAACTCCACACAACCAATGGCCAGGCACAGGATTCAAGTCCAGGTCACATGATCTTTCAAGCAGCAGCACTTTATCACATTCATTTTAAAATATGTTAAACATACACTATATATAACCCTAGAAAAAGAAAAAGTACAACACAGTTAGCAGCAATAAATTTTGCATAAGAAACTAATGAAAAATTAACTTCTGTTGTTAAATAAGAGTATATAACTGTACTACAGAAAAGTATTAGGGCCACAGGGAAAAAAATTAGGGGCATTTCATCTCTAATCATGAAATAAACTATGAGACTAAAGTGTTAATTTCAACTTTAATCATGATAAAGGCCTTTTTTTCTTCATTGTATCTGTTTTTTTCTTCTCTTTACTATACTCTTCTGTACTATACTTTAGGTATAAAAATAAATCAAAATATTTAGATACATATCAATTTCTATGTGAGTTTGTAAATGACATCGTCCATTAGATCAGGCATGTCCAACTCACTACCATTGGTGGGCCGCTTCGACTGCCATACTTGCGTCAGCGGGCCGCAATGTAACAAATACTATTATACAAAGTTACTGTAGCTTTCTTTCCAATACTGAAAACTTTAAAAAATGTAATACTTAAAGTTTAAAGAAAAGCAATTTATTTCCATACAATGTCCGTTCAACAGCATACAATTAGAGTCTTAGCCTCTTAGCTAGGTCCTTATATAGGAATCTTACAGTCTGAGATCTATTTCTTTTGTCCCGACACTTGGCATCTCTTGTTAGTAACCAGTTCATCAATATCATGCTTGAAATCTTGTGCAGCTGCAACTTTTATGAGGGATGAAAGGTGCTCGACAGTAAGTCTTGAGCGATGTGGGGTTTTGGTAGCTTTCGTTAACGAAAACAATTGCTCACAAAGATTGCTTCTGAACATAGACAGTACTGTCGATGCCAACTTACAGATCTGCACATACGAGGGTGGCAGGTAAGCATACAAGCCTGGCACACCAACTTTGTTGCATTTAGCCTTCAGAGTAGAATCTGACTGCAGTTCAATCAATTCCATTTGGATATTCTCAGGCGCATTCTCAACGTTGTAAGAGTATGGTGATGTAAACAGCACAAAGTCCTGTTCGTGTGAAATGAAATCACGAAAACACTCACTGAATTCATTGCTCAGTAATTCAAGTTGGAAAACAAATACTCCAAAAATCTAATTTTACTTTATTAAGTTTACTTCTATGTTTATATTGTAAAATAAGCCGATATGCAAAAAGCCCCCTGACCTACACTAATTTTACAAACTTAAAATCACAAAAATGTGTTAATAAACAATTCAACTTCTCACGTCCACTTCAGATCTTCAGCTGTAGTCTGCACTAACTGTTCGTTACAGTACTAGCACAAAATTACATAAAACTAGATCAAAAAAACATGAAAATATATGAGCTATTACTAATCGTGATGGTCAGTTCTGCCCCGTGGCCAGTCTCAGCAGCCCAGCAGCCCAGCCAGTATTGTAGCCTGCCAGGCTGTTGCAGCCTAGCACTTCAGTTGCGACGTCGCGGATCATCAACTTTGGTGGGGGGGGGGGGGGGGGGGGGGGGCAGTGTCATGCCTAGGGTATCAAGGGGCTGACGCTGCAGCTGCAACTGTATTAGCAGATGAAGTTTCTGGTACCGTAATGCCATGGGAAAATGCGCTTTTGTCAGAAGGTGGAAGTAAGAAAAGTCAATAAGTAACACTGAAGATGCAGAATGATTCAGTCAGAAACAATAGTAATCATTTTGTACAAGTTTAGTGCTAACTAGGAGCTGTCATGCGGGCCTTTCTTTTTATTGTACTTCTCAGTTTCTGCTATTAGAGTGGAAAGCTTTCATTCTGTTGACAATCTCTTTTAAAAACTAGGAATGAAGAAGACCATCTGCCTGTAGAGTTCAGTTTAGACCTGAGGATAAGCTTCTGATTTTGTTTACATCCTTTTTTCATCTCATGATACCTACAGTATGTTCCTTTCTTCAGACACAAACGTTTTCACGTGTCTTTGATCGGTTGTCAAATACACTATGATTAGCAAGGAGGAAGTAAGGTCAGCTATGAAGAGGATGAAAAATGGAAAGGCCGTTGGTCCAGATGACATACCTGTGGAAGCATGCAGATGTTTAGGAGAGATGGCAGTGGAGTTTTTAGCCAGATTGTTTAATGGAATCTTGGAAAGTGTGAGGATGCCTGAGGAGTGGAGAAGAAGTGTACTGGTGCAGATATTTAAGAATAAGGGGGATGTGCAGGACTGCAGTAACTACAGGGGAATAAAATTGATGAGCCACAGCATGAAGTTATGGGAAAGAGTAGTGGAAGCTAGGTTAAGAAGAAAGGTGATGATTAGTGAGCAGCAGTATGGTTTCATGCCAAGAAAGAGCACCACAGATGCGATGTTTGTGTTGAGAATGTTGACGGAGAAGTATAGAGAAGACCAGAAAGAGTTGCATTACGTCTTTTTGGACCTGGAGAAAGCAAATGACAGGGTGCCTCAAGAGGAGTTGTGGTATTGTTTGAGGAAGTCAGGAGTGACAGAGAAGTATTTAAGAGAGTACAGGATATCAACGAGGGAAGTGTAACTGTGGTGAGGTCTGCGGTAGGAGTGATGGATACATTCAACGTGGAGCTGGGATTACATCAGGGATCAGCTCTGAGCCCTTTCTTACTTGCAATGGTGATGGACAGGTTGACAGATGAGATTAGACAGGAGTCCCCTTGGACCATGATGTTTGCTGATGACATTGTGATCTTTAGCGATAGTAGGGAGCAGGTTGAATAAACACTAGAAAGGTGAAGATATGCTCTAGAGAGGAAAGAAATGAAGGTCAGTAGGAACAAGACACAATACATGCGTGTAAATCAGAGGGAGGTGAGTGGAATGGTGAGGATGCAGGGAATAGAGTTGGCAAAGTTGGATGAGTTTAAATACTTGGGATCATCACTCTAGAGTAATGGGGACTGTGGAAGAGAGGTGAAAAAGAGAGTGCAGACAGGGTGAAATGGGTGGAGAAGAATGTCAGGAGTAATTTGTGACAGATGGGTATCAGCAAGAGTAAAAGGGAAGGTCTACAGAACGGTAGTGAGACCAGTTATGTTATATGGGTTGGAGACGGTGGCACTGACCAGAAAGCAGAAGACAGAGCTGGAGGTAGCAGAGTTAAAGATGCTAAGATTTGCAGAGTGTGACAAGGATGGACAGGATTGGAAACAAGTACATAAGAGGGTCGGCTCAGGTTGGACGGTTGGGAGACAAAGTCAGAGAGATGAGATTGCATTGGTTTGGACATGTGCAGAGGAGAGATGGTGAGTGTATTGGGAGAAGGATGTTAAAGATAGAGCTGCCAGGAAAAAGGAAAAGATGAAGGCCTAAGACAAGGTTTATGGATGTGGTGAGAGAGGACATGCAGGTGATGGGTATCACAGAACAAGATGTAGAGGACAGGAAGATATGGAAGAAAATGATCCGCTGTGGCAACCCCTAACAGGAGCGGCCGAAAGAAGAAAAAGTCAAATACACTATGATCAGAAAGTCTCACACTGTCTTTCTGTTGTATAAAATTGGCATCTGTTGTTACAGAAAAATGAAATTGCATATTCATAACTAGAATCTATAGTGTGAAGAAAAACTAATGTTACACCTGGCTTTGACATCAGGTTTTCTAAAACAATTGCTTTAAGCATTGTTGATTACTGTGTACACACAGGACACTTTGAAATATTTAAAAGTTATAATTTGAAGTCTGCAAAAACTAGTTGAAATCTGATTAAGCCATTTTTGTAATCTGCGATTAGTTTTCACCAAAGCCAATATGAAAGGTGCAGGTGCTCTTTGTTCATCTCAAAGATCAGCAGAGCCATAGAAAAATAAAACTAATAAGTCAATAGGAAAATCTTGAGAAAGAATGTTTTTATGAAGTCTTATCAATAAAGCCCAGTACACAGGTATTGCTGTTCATTGGTTGTTATACAAAATGAACAAACACACGGTTTACACTGCATGTCACTGTCAGATCAGCATCACTAGCTGAGATTCTCTCACCACAGAACATACTATACAGCACTATGTGATTCATCAAATGACCCTTTACCTTGAAAAAGGCCCCTCTTCAAAAAGGTGAACCAAAGATATCAATGCAACGGGCACAGAACAATCCAGATTTATGGAAATGACACCTCCTACCCCAATCCCGCCTTTCCAAGATCAGCAACTAAAATGTGACCTTTTCGAATGTCTAAAAACACATAGTTAACCTTGATGAACATCATTCATATTTTCAGTGACTGCCAAGGAAGAGACTGATTGGTAGAAAATATTTTATGGAAAGAAACCTATGTTATCTTTGTAAAAACACTTCAAATGTTCTTTTTAAGTCAAACTGTTTATGTGTAGTGAAAGCATTGCAAATATTTCTTAGTTACACCCTTCATGTTCATTCCTGCTAATGGCCTGGAGAGAATAGTAAAACTTTACATTAAAGTAACCTATGACAATAACAATATAATTTGCCAGTAAGCGTTTTTTTATTAATCGCTTACTGAACCTTACAGCTAGACGGTTTTAACAAGGTATTTGATAAGGTTTTACATGCTAACAAAGAACTAATTTAACACTTCAGAGCATCACTGTAGAATTCTGATTTATACCCAATAACCACCAGCTCGGTACATTTATTTTTATGACAAGCAACATCATTTTATTTTTTTTTTTTTCATCCTGTGTAGGTGTTTTGTCATATCTGTAGATAGTACCTTATGTTTAAAATGCTGGTCCCTCTGGAATATTCTGTAAAGTTGTTTAGGAGATGAGGCGAATTTTTATTCACATTACTTCAGAAATATTTAGTGAAGATGATGCATCTGCGGGAAAAGCATATACAGTGTCTATAAAAAGTATTTAACCCTTTGAAAGTTTCAGAATGCTGTGACTTTTTTGACTTTGATCAACAGAAATAAGACTCCTTAATATCAAAGTGTAAGCAGATCTCGGCAAAGTGGTCTAAAGTAAATACTAATATAAAACAAACTAGAAAAAAATAAATGCATAAGGGTTCACACACCTAAATTATCACTTTGTGCAGCCAATTGGTTTTAGATGTCACATAGCTAATTCAAAAGCGATTGCCTGTCTGTAATGAAGGGGTTTCAGTTGATTGTTGTATAACTGCACCTTCTCTGGAAGGTTCATCTGGTGGTGAGTCAGTTTCATGGCCTGACCTATATAATAAAGAGGAAAAAAATAATACTCCAAGTAATTCCATAAAGAGGTCATTTACAAGCACAAGTCAGGGGATGGACACAAGAAAATATCCATGTCACTGAATATCCCTGACAGTCCAGTTATATCAATTATTAAGAAATGGAAAAAGTACAGCACAGTTGTAAATCTGCATACAGCTGAATGTGCACAGAAATGAGTGATCATGCATGAGGTAAACTAGTGAGGGAGGACACCAAGAGACATAAGATCATACTAAAGGAGTTACAAGCTACAGTATGGTGGTTGGCTATACTATGCATAAAACATTTCCCTGGGAGCTTCACCAGTTGTAGCATTTTAGAAGAGTGGCAAAGTGAAGCCCATACACAGAGAATTTTCTAGAAGGCACATAGGAGACTCTGAAATCTGAGAGGAGGTTCTATGGTCTGATGACACTGATACTGGGCTTTTTTGGCCTTCTCAATAAACACCATGTTTGTTGTAAACAAAACACTGCACCTTACCAAAAACACACCACCCCATATCATGAAGCATGGGGGTGGCAGCATCATGCTGTGAGGTTGCTAAACCATGGGAGAATGTTTGTTTTCCAAGAAAACAACGACCCCAGGCATAAAGCCAAAGTTACAAAGGAATAATAATCTGGAGTGGCGGAGTCAAAGTCCAGATCTCAATCCAATTGAGAATTTGTGGTTGTTCTTGAAAAAGACTGTTCCCTCATGATCCCTGTACAACCAGACAGAGCTTGATCAGTTCTGAAAAGAATAATGGGGAAACATTGTAGTTTCCAGATGTGCAAAGCTGATAAAGAGAGACCTGGGCACACAGACTCAAGGTTAGAATTGATACCTAAGGAGAATCTACAAAACACTAACTTGATAGAGTGATTACTTCTGTGATCAATTACTCCATGGTTTATGTTTGTACTTAATTTAGATCACTTTGCAGAGATCTAATTTCACTTTTGACATTAAAGTTTTTTTTCTGTTGATCAATGCCAAATAAGAGAAATTAAATCTATTGTGATTCAAAGTTGTTTTCCCACAAATTGTGAAAGACTTCAATAAGGCAAATTACAACATTTATACATTGGAAAACAATGTGCAATAGGAAAAATGCATTGATCTCATTGTGATTCATTAGGTTCCTATATTTTCAAGATTTTAAGGAATTCTAGAGTTCTTTTTTGCACTGCTATAATACTGCCTATGCATTAACAAAAATAGTCTACATCAGGTTCTTTAAAAAATATATTTTTCATGTAACAAGAACAACATTGCTGTCAGCTGTGATACAGATCCTGTTCTTCAGTCTGTAACATTCAGCCTTTATTTCCAGTCACGTAGCATTCTATCTGCTTTTTTTTAATTCTGGGTGTGGGCAGTGGTGAATCTGCACTCTATGGTTTTTGGATGGCAGTGTGGTTTAGTGGCTATGGCTGTAGGCTTGAAGCCACAAGCTCATGGGTTCAAATCTGGCTGCTTGTGTTATGTTTAAATGAATTTTGTATCTTTCCTGTGCTGTATTCAAATGCGTATGTACACATTTTGGTAAATATATTGCAAATCAAGAACAATGTCATTCATTTTCACAGACGCTGCTTGTTCTTGACTGACTAAACCAATACACTTCAGGAATTTAAACCAGCTGTCACCTAGCCTTATCTTCTAGTTTTCCATAATGTTATACTTTCTTTGATATTTCATGATTTACTGTTGTAGGTTATTCAAGTAAGTGTTTGGCTATACAGACAAGTAAGTGTTTGGCTATACAGTAAGATAGTTTGGCTATACAGACAGGCTTATGTCAAGGTGGACCTGCAGATTTAGCCCACAGAGATTCTTTGTATTTTTCTTAAGCCAGGATTCTGCTGCAAGTAGTGATGTTCTCCTTTTTGAGCCAGATCCTACAGTGGAAGTGGAATGAAAAGATGTTTCAGTTGGTAAAGGAAAATGTTTCCTGTCAGTAACAGGTGAGCTACTGAGCAGGAGAATGCATGTGCTACTTGTTGAGATGCAAACAGTAGTTTGAGGAGTCTCATTCTCTGGCAGCAAGCCGCCCTTTGAACACTTTTCACAGAATTGTGTTTTGTTTTCTTGAGCCAAATTTGATTGCAATAAGTATTGTAAACAGTCATAGGTAGAAAATCTGTGATATGCTATATTTGTTTTTTTTACATATAATGTTATTTTTTATGAAGAAAATAATCATACCTAAGATAATATTTATGCTTTGAGATTACCATCGTCTTTCCATGCACCTTTCATAATGAAAATAATAATAGTTCTTTGTCCTCAGCATTTATTTTCATACATTGCACATACATTTACTTAACTGTATGAAATTGATTTAGGATACATAGGCTGTAAACTACATTAAAAAAAAACTAAAATGGTAACTTCAGTAGCATCTGTTCATTTATTAATTTGTTTGTTTGCTTGTTTGTTTATAAATGAATTACATTAAATGTACATACAGTATATTTTTGCAAATTTGTACTTACACTTATATATGTAATATACTATCGGTCTTACCTATCAAAGACAGGTAATAGAACACATTTAAATGTTTGATTTCTCTTGCCTTGTGTGTACCGTCAGCTTTCATCCTACGCCTTTCTTGTGTGCCTCAACCTGTCTTGTCTGGTGATTCCCCTCGATTGTTTTCTGATAAAGCCTGCTTCTCAGACTGCAATTTTGAAGCACCTTGCTCACTTCCTGAAAGTTTTTTGATGGACATGCAATGGCAGACGGGCCCCCATTTCCCTCTGAGAAAACATAATTCGTATTCTTGTGATTACTTCCCATCTTTGAAGGCAACTCTTAGCATTTCTTCTATGCCATTCTTTGGTGTCCTCATGTACCTCAACCTCTCTTGACCCGTGCTTTCCGTCTTGGTCGTATTTGAATTAGCAACCAAAGTGAAAATGACCAATCAGACCAAAGCCAAATTGACCAATCCGATTGGTCAGAAGTACCAGACATCTATGCTCATGCACACACACACACACACACACAGACAATAGCATTTTATTTAATATGTGTAACATTTTATTGAATTTATATATATTAAATGCATCGATCAGCCACAACTTTAAAACCACCTGTCTAATATTGTGAAGTTCCCCCTCATGCTGTTAAAAAAGCACTGACCTGTTAAGGCATAGGCTCCATAAGTCCTCTGAAAATGTCCTGTAGTGTCTGGTGCAAAGACGTTAGCAGCAGATTCTGTAAGTCCTGTTATTTGTTAGGTGGGGCCTCCATGGATCGGACATGTTTTTTCAGCATATCCCACAGATGCTCAGCTGGATTGACATTCTGTGTATTTGGAGGGCAAGTCAACACAATGAACTCATTGTCATGTTCCTCAAACCATTTCTGAACAATTTTTGCAGTGTGGGGGGTGCAAAATCCTGCTGAAAGACGACACTGTCATCAGGGAATACCATTGCCATGAAGAGGTGTACACAGCCTGTGACTATCTTTATGTAGGTGGTAGATGTCAAAGTAACATCCACTTGAACATCAGGGTCCCAAGGTTCCCCAACAGAAAATTACCCAGGGCATCACACTGCCTCTGTCGACTTGTCTTCTTACCCAGGTAAACAATACACACACACTTGGCAGTCCACATAATCTAAAAATCTTAAAAAAAAAAAAAAAAAATATTCATTAGAGCAAGCCACCTTCTTCCATTATTCCAAGGTCTAGTTCTGATGCTCACATACCCATTGTACTCACTTTTGGCAGTGGGCAAGTATCAGCATGGTTACTCTGATCAGAATGCAGCTACGCAGAACTATATACAGCAAACTACGATGCACTGTGAGTTCTGACACCTTTCTGTCACAGCCAACAGTAAGATTTTCAGAAATTTGTACTAAAGTAGCTCTTCCTGTGATTGGACCAGGTGGGTGAGTGTTCCCATAACATTCAATTCGGAGCCTTGGGCTCCCATGACCATATCACCGATTCACTGGTTGTCCTTCCTTGGACCACTTTTGGTAGATAATAACCACTATGTACCGGGAACACCCCATAAGACCTGTCATTCTGGAGATGCTCTGACCCAGTTTTCTAGCCATCACAATCTGGCACTTGTCAAAGTTGCACAGATCTTTACATTTCCCCATTCTCACTGTTTCCAACACTTTGCCTTCAAGAAATAAATGTTCACTCGCTGTCTAATATATCCCAGCCATGACAGGTGCCATTATAAAGAGATTATCAATGTTATTTACTTCACTTCTCAGTGGTTTTAATGTTGTGACTGATCAATGAATAGAACAGAAGGTCTCCAGAGAACATTACATTTAATTGTACAGGTTGGAAAAAAATTGAAAAATAAAAACGTAACATCTGAAGAGGAGGAGGCCTATTAATAGTTTCCGGAGGAAGCTAGATCCTAAAATGAATGTACATTTCCTGTACAGGGCGGGTTATGTAGTAGAGGAAGCAGAAGGGGCAGGGTTAGTGGTATCTGACCAGAAGTGATGCCAGTTCACCAAGGAATTCATAGTATTTAATTCTTCAAGGGGATTCTACTCTACTCTAAAGGAAATGGTAACTGTGTGTGTTGCGGTGTTACAAAAAAAAAATCCCAGTATTCTTTGTCGAACCAACATATTTAAGACACAATTAATGTCTACTAATGACACAATATATATAGACACACACACACACATGCAGATTATATGTGTATATACTTTATATAATATAAATACTGTACTAGCTTTTAGTTACACATGCCTTTCATGTAACAGAATGCATTAATTTTAATTTTACCTAAATGTAATTCACTTGAATACTACAGCATAAAAGGCAAAAATGAATTATAATCAGTTACTCTGTTTTGTTCTGATAGTACCTTTATGGCCAGCTTTGTAAAGATTTAAAATATATGTATGTCAATGAAAGTGTCTCATGGTATGTCTTGGCATCTTTCCATAGAGTCTAGGTTTCAGAAAAGGAAGTAGGAAAACTAAATTATATGTTATTTTCTGAGATTTATGACAATGTTTGTTGCTCCTGCAAGTTATTTCCAATTATAGGGATGTACAGAATTGACCCTCTATAATAAGAATATGCATGGTGTGGTGAGAGAAGTGTGTCCAGTGGATGAAGAGTTTATTTTTTAAGCAAAACTGACTACACATTTGTTTGCAGTTAGACATTTATTTGTGACCATTTAGTCTTTATTTTACAACCAGTAGCACCTTTCATAATGAACATTAACCCCAATTCTGCACAAGCAAGTTTATGAAGGAAGTTCAAAGTGAAAAATGCATTCAGATGTAGAAATTTTAACCTTTTCATATTTTGTGCTTTTCAAAATTGGCTATTTGCCACTGTGGCACCTTTGAATAATACTGTTTAAACGCTGTTTGAATAATGTACATCAAGAAATAAAAAAAACAACAATTCAATTCAAATATACTACAAGAGAATAATATTAGATCTGCTATAGTATGTAAAGGCCATATTAATTTAGCTTTTCTTTTATTTCCATTATTGCCATAACAGTGCCAGTTGAATGGAATTTGATTTGATAATGTTTGTACAATAGAACTTCAGCTTACACATTGACCAACACTCCTCAAAAGCACAGCTAGTTTAACAGACAGACGTATTTATCAAATTGTTGTAGATTCCTCTAAAATTCAAGGCACATTTTTATTTATTTATTTATTTTTTTTGTGCATGACAAGTTTTTTCCCATTTTCTATATATTTTAAAATTCACTCACAGCAAACAGTAATAATAATAATATATTTTATTTATATAGCACCTTTTCCATGCTGAAGTGTTCAATTAGAATAATGTACATGCTATATACTGTAAAAGCTGTTTTTTGTAAATAGTAGATTGTTTCTTTAATTTGCTCTTAAAGACTGCTGCTGTACTGATTCAGAAAGAAATTTTAATAATAATACAATAACTGCATATGTAACAGTATAAATAAAAAAAGGTTAAAAAATCCCCATCCCATATTTTCAGGAAATAAAAGAAATTCAGCAGTGTTAGGCAGAAAAATAGAACTAATTTAAATTGCTACAGGAGAGGTACAGTATAATGGCGAGCATACTAAATTCCATCCTGCTGTTCTCATATAATACTGTACAGTATATACTATTTCCTAAATACTGCAAATGTCTATGTAAAGTAGCATTTTTAACATCAAATATAAGTGAAATTAACACTACAGTAAAGTAGAGAAGTATGTTTCCGTTAATGTATTTTCTAACATAATTACCAGTGCAGGGTAATGGAGAGCCTATCATGTTAGTAATAGTGAAATATCATGAAACATTACTAAAAATATTTAAAAATATAATATATACAATAATAACATATATTTGCCAATCTAAAAAACATATCAATATCACCTTATCTAGTAGCGTATTGCATGTCCTTTGGCTCTCAGAACAGCATAAATTTGTCTGGGAACAGATTCTATAAGATGCCTGATGTGCTGCTGTTCAAGAATGTTGTGCCATGTGGGACTGATTGTGTTTTATAGTTTCTCCAAATTGGACGACTGAAGTCCTGCCACAAATAGCCCTTTCTACCTCCTTCTGAATGTTCCTGCTAAGGTTTAGATTTAAAGACTCTGCAGGCTACTCAAGCAACACAATTTTGTTGCCATTTTCTATGAACCATTCAGTGATACAGGATGTGGTGCGTTGTCATACCGCAAGTTTTCGTCTCAGAGTGAATATATTGTAGCCATGGTCAGGGGTGATGCTCACTTACTATGGGTCTTGCCATTCAGAAATTCTTCAATAAGTATCAGGATCCATTGTCATACTGCCACCATTGCCCTGTGTTATTGACACCAAACAGGATAGCTCCATGGATTCATGTTGCCTGTAGCAAATTCTGATGTTTCCATCATTATCATGCAACAAGAACATGGATATGTACGACTCGGCAACCTTTTTTCACTTCTCAGTGGTCCAGTTTTGAAGTTTCTGCTATTGGAGATATACCTTCTTGCTTTTTCACTGACAACAACAGAGTCTGTTATGGTCTTTGGCTGTTATATTTTGCATTTTAAGATATTATTCTGTATACCAATGTTAGATTTGGAGGTGATTTTTGTGGTTGTGACCCATCTGCTTGCTTATACAGTTCTCACCATTCTGATTCACCTGCTGTTTTTGTCCTCCGTTTGCCTGTGACAGGTATTTTTTTTTGTTATTTGCATTGTTTTTAGTAAACTTTTTAAATGTTTGTATCCAAAGCCCATGACAACAGTTGTTTGCGAGATGCCAGAACCAACATTCAGCTATCCCATCACATTCAGTGACACTAAGGTCATTCATTTTCTCAATTCCAAATTCCAAATTAACAATAAATAAAAACACTGTACTGCTAGATTTATACCACACACCACTATCACGTAATTGAAGAATGTGTCTAATGGTGGGAAGATGTACCTAACTTGTACTTGCAACAATGTATTTCAAAGTATCGGTAGTGATGAGTCAAGCAAAATTACAGTTTTTATTGGCTAACTAAAAAGATTACAGTATACAAGGTTTCGAGGCAACTCAGGCCCCTTCTTCAGGCAAGGGGCCCGAGTTGCCTTGAAAGCTTGCATATTGTAATCTTTCTAGTTAGCCAATAAAAGGTGTCATTTTGCCTAAGTTCTCACTACATCCATAATGGCTAACACAGTAAAACACCCTAGTACTACAAATATTTCCTGCAATAGATTCTCATTGGTTAGCCATTTTTGTCTCCAGACTTGCACTCTATCCATAACTGGATTGAGCAGGTTCAAATGCTGTTATCATTATTTCAGCTAAAGTTATTATAGCAACCAAAGATTTTTCAACTACAAGAAAACAAACATAAAGAAAAGAAATGTAATAATATGATTTATAACTTTTACCAATATACACACTCTCTCTTATGTTAAAAAAAATATAAAGAGGGAAAAAAGAACAGTATTAAGTTTACTGTAAACACAAGGAAAATTAAAAGATCTAATGGTAAAAGCATATTATTTTTATCATACCAATTGTAGTCTGTTTTTATGTATAATATATAAATATGCTATTAAATGTCTGTTTCTCTACTATTAGAGGCAAATCAAGGTTCAGGATAAGCTCTCAGTGTTAAGGATTGTCCAAAAATTATTTTAGCAGTTTAGGATGACTGACTTGTAAATACTAAGGGATTACTGGACTGATAAAAACAGAGAAGCCTTTCCGAGCAAAACCAGAGTCATACTGAGAAAGGCAGAAGATCTGTACATTAATTCGAGGAATCTGAATTTTTTTTTACTTCTTTCAAATCATTCTAGTTATGTTTTAAAGCATTTAGGTTTGTTTAGTTTTAAAGCAAATCCAAATTGGTGTAAGCAAGAAATCATTTGCCTGGAATAACCTCAAGTCAAATTGATTATGCACTTCTCCTTATGCCGAGGGCAATAGAATGACTACTGTTATGTAACCAAGAGTAGTCACCAAGCAGCGAATCAAACACAGAAGCCAAGGCATGACAGTGATATACTGTAGGTAAAGATATCAGGAACAATGCACTGATAAAATATTGACATAGAAAGAAAACTGAAAATAAACATAGAAAAGAGCATAAATGATTCCAAGAATATGCGATCATTTTAAAATCCACCATAGCTACACTTGAGAAAGAACAAAGAAAAGAAACATTTCATTAACAAAAAGTAACTAAATTTTTGTTTTGCCTGATATGTATTGTTTGAAGAGAGTGGCATGATTACAAAAATTGCAGAATCTCAATTACATTAAAAAGTGGAGGGTATGCAATGAACTAAGTCAGGAAGGAAGACGCTATAAGTAGCAAGATGCTACACTAAATTAATATATCAGCACCCTAAATTTAGTTCACAACAACAAATTTAGCGTAAAAATTCCCAAACCATGGTACACTTAACAAACAAACTGAAATAATATACACAGGGATTTTGCAAAACTGTCTAATTCACATTCACAAAATATTTGGAGCATGTATTTGTAAAGTTACAATAGCATCTGCAACCACGGGTTCAGATTTTAATTTTTAAGAAAAGGGAAGACTGGAAAGGGGTCACTGTCTTAAAATATTTCAAAATATGTAGCGACAAATGAAAATAGAAATAACTCATTACGCAATCTTCTTCAAATAAATCAAACTAAAAATCCTCTCCTGCGACACTTCTGTAAAATACTTCAGTACATATTTTTCCATAAAAAAATGACAAAACATGAGTATATTTATCACTAGGCTTGTAAATCATAGACAGAAGACAATACTTGTTTCATCCTCTTTTTATTTGTCTTAAATTTTATATTCTATGAGACTCAGAACAAGTGTTGCTAATTAAGGATGGGAACACAAGGCCAAAACCGTCATGTTCTTTTTTACTTTCAGGTCTTTTCTATTTCCAAGCAAGACTTAAGTTCCTTTAGAATTCCAACTTTCTCATTTTGCATTGAACATAATCAGTGACAGTGCTTAGACTGAGTTTTGTCTTAGCATTCTGGAAGGCATACTATATATAAATGCCATGTTTGAAGGGTTGTCTTTTCTTTATAAACGTACAATTCAAATTTCTCACTTTTTTCAAATTTCCATATGAAATATTAGGATAAACTAATTGGTAAACCAAAGCAACATTGATGATTGGAATGGCCTCATCTTATTTATCAAGCTACTTATGTTATAAATGTAAAGTAAAGCAAGGAAAATATATCTCTACCACAAACAAGAATAAACATGAAGGAGTGGTGTCCATTCCTCCTAAAATCCTACAGTAAGTTGCCACCAGCACACTGTGAATTTACTCATCTTTTCCATAGGAACATAAAGCCATTAACACCTCTAATGACCATTTACAGCTTACCCTTAATCTATTCAGTCTTATTCAATCTAGCATCTTCACAATCATGAGCAAGAACACTGAATTTCATAACAGTACTTAGCATCCTCCCATTTAGAATTTAATATAATAAATTGAATAAAATGTGTTGGGGCATTTTTTGTTAAATTGGTTATGTTTTGGGGGAAATGAATGTTACTGTTGGCCTTATGATGTTTGCTTGTATTGATGTTTACTTGTGCAGACTTCACCAAATCAAATTACACACAACTGAATTATGGCTATAAAGTTTAATATAATGAATGATACCTTTATATGTTATAATCGGTCCTATTCAAAGGAGTGACATGTCATAGGAGTGACATAACAAAGGAGTGAAACCTCAGATATAAATTTCAAAGGAGTGACAACCATCCAACCAACCATCCAAGTGGTAGGTGAGGCAACAATGACTTTTTTAGCGTACTTTGAGTTGTGTGTGGTAGGTCACTCCTTTAATACGGTATTTATGTCACTCCTATGAAGTGTCACTCCTTCGATACAGACCCTTTATAATTATTTATGTCTGCTCCATGTAGACATACTGTGTATTGTCAGTTATCACCCATAGCAATTCTTCTTACAAAAGCTGGACTTTAAGGTTACAAGAAGGTCAATGAGGCATACAAATCATATATTTTATTATTGCCAGTGTGCTGTGTTACCTTTTCAAAGCAATTGAGCTTACCAGGATCTGAGCCTTATTAATATTGTATTCATTGGTAATTATATTTCACTGGTTTTAGTTATTTTTCCTTTATGGTTTGAAATGGAAAATACTGAAAATGATAATTTGCCTAGGAAGCGCAACCATGAGATGAAAAGAATACAGAATTGTCTGTTTCATTCATAGGCTTCCTGTGAAGTGTACTTTTTGATGACTGAGAAAAGGAGACCTTCGTATGAATGTCAATGCATTGTTTAGTAATTTTAATGTTTCTCTTTGGTTTTCAAACAAAATATATTTCAATGAGAACAGTACTCATTAACAGTTAATTTTTCATGAAAAAAAAATATCAGTTTAATTCAAAAATGTGTCCTGAATTTTGAAGTGTGATAAAAGGAAGCATTCATTAATTTACTTTTATTTTCTTTCTACAAATATAGATGTATATATGAATTACATACACTTCTGTGTTGTTTTCTTTAACAGGAGATTTAGCTCTATATACATGCACAAGGTTCACTGCTGGGAATCACCCTGTGGAAAGGTTTGTCCTTTTACAGTGTCACCTCAAAGCTACAATGCCGACAAAATAAACACAATAACAATCATGCAAAAAAAAAAAAAATAATGACATAAATAATTATTTATGCTTGTTTTGTATTATAGGATGTTTTTCAGCGTACAGTTCAGGTCAGGCATTGCTAGGAGACCTCCATTTGAAAACTGGCAGGGTGAACACTCATGTAATGATCAGGGCACACTTTCTCTCTGTCTCTCTCTCACACTCGACGCACAGGCTGTTGTCTTGTACAGGTGTGGCTAAAGTGTGCTTAGGGTCTTGCAGTTGCAAGGTTCTCAAATGCCAGGATGTGGTAACACTTTCGTTTTGTATCGTTAAGATAATACTGTTTTAGTATAGTGTTTAAGCAGGAGCTTCGAATACCACCTAGACCACCCCCACCAAACATACTAGAAGATCCATAGAAATCAACCTTTATCAGAATTCCCTCCTGGCAGGGCCTAAGTAATGTTTTTCTCACAGACTCCTATAGCATAATAGAAAAGCAAGAAGTTTTAATAAAATGCAATCAATTACAAAAGCTACAGTTAAAATGCAAGCGATTTTGCATAATAATAAGTATAAGCAAAATCTTATATGGTGCATGATAGAACAATGTGTAAATAGTAGTGTATATGGGTACAAAGTTTATGGAATACACAGAACCCCATTGACACATTCATGGGTGCCTGAAGTCTTCTTGGTCACTGACATAATAGATACACTTTTCATAAGACACATTTCATTGGTGTAATATTTGAAATAGATGTCTTAATGTTTACAGACATACAGTATAATATGATGGCAAGTACAGTTGCAGGTCAATATTAGATTGTGGCTAAACATGCACAAATGGAAACTGTATAGATCAGCAAAACTGACAGAAATCAATCAACCCAATATGTTGATTGCTTGAGGAAGGTACAGACTTTAAACAGGAGCATGCATGTCTTGAAATGACTGCCTACAGATTGCTTGGCCCCTCTTACCAAAATTTGACTGGTACAATGCTATGCAAAAAAAAAAAAAAAAAGCCTACAAAAGAGTTCACCCAAGTCATCGTGACCTAGTGGTTGCTCACTGTTCCTGTGTAAGAATAAAAAGACCCTTCCATTTTCTGTTATGGAAGTGGATGAAAAACAACTTTTTCAAATTGATAGATACGTGGCAGATACGTAAATCTTAAGTAATATTGAATATGCACGACCAGCCTCACATTGATCCATCATCATGCTCACTGAGCGCATGGTTTCTGAGGAGTCATTCTGTTTGATAGATAGACAGAAAATGTACAATACAGTATCTAAAGTTGATATTTTTAGGCTACTTGCTGATATTTTTGAAGCTGAGTTTCTACCACAGCGTCAGTTTTGTCAAACAGATAGTAAATGACTGACAGTCAAAAGCGTAATTCTTTCATCATGCATAGTGTGACACACTGTATATATTAAGTAAAGTGATGGCAATGTTCTTTCAGTTAGAAAACTTTATCACTTGATACTTTTTTTGAGCTCTACAAATGGCAGAAATTTGTCTACAACTTGTCTGAAACTCAACTATCAAGTTACTTCTCCCAAGTATAAATTAAGTCTCCTGCCAGCGTATCACTGACACAATGGCACATACTCGTTTTAATAGCTTGTATAAAGCTGCTGCTGCTGCAGTTTTTTCCAGACTATACTTAGCTTATGTTTCTAAATCTGTCAGTATTGCTTTTTAAAGTTTAATAATCGCAAACAGAAACAGCAGCATTTATTAGACTGGAACAAGTTAAGCATAAAAACAGTGTGAGAGAATGATAGTGTTTCAATTACTTTTTTCAGACTTAATCCAACTTTACTTACTGAAGTTCAAAAAGCTGCAAAGAACAGTTTGAGAAAATCAAGGCAAGCATTACTTCAAGAACCTTTCATAAGGAAACATTTTAATATAGAAAATAATATGAAAGTCTTGAGATGATTTAATATCTAGGGTTGTTTCATGTGTAGTCTGTACTTGCTAATAAATATTATTTAGAAACAAATGGGAGTTCTTGAATTATAACACAACATTCTCAGAATCACTTAGCCCAGATGAAATTCAGTGAAGAAACGGAGCCTCTCCAGGCAATGCTGAGAGCAAGATATGAAATGGCCATGGACAGGGCACCACGCCATTGTAGGGCCCACCCACACTCGCATAGGGTCAATTCAGAGTCATCAGTTGACTTAATCTGTATGATTTGGGAATGTAGGAGGAAGATCAAATTACCTACAGAAAAGCCCACACAGGCACGGGGAGAAGGTGCCAAAAAGTGGCCATGGGTTTCAAACCCAGGACGATGGATCAGTAAATCAGTGACGCTTAACCTCTCTGCTACTTTGTAACCCCTGGTTCAATGATGCTCAATATCCAGAAAGAATGCTAAAGACACTGTTAGATGGTGATGATGGTGATTATTATTATTTAGATGAATCAGCAGAAATAAACCTTGAGAAACACAATAACTCATCTATTTACCAAAACTAATTAATTATGCTCTCTGCGTTTATTACAGTGCATCAGAAAGACAAAGTGTTGCTTATATGCAGCTGTAAATTAGCCAGTTTTGAATCAGTGTGGTAGAAACAGTACATTCAATACATGGAAAAACATACTATATGCGTAGACTATGTACACACACACTAGAGGGTGTCTGATATTTTGAACGCTTGGAAAATCTTGATGTGAAGCAAAGAGGCGACAGAGTTATACAGGATCAACCTACTGGACACTTGACAGGCTTGCAGGTAATCCCCTTGCTTACTCAACCCCCAGGTTAGTCCAAGACCTAGTTCTGTTTTGCCTAACATTTAATTGTAAATGCAGGTACATCACTATGCGGGTTGCACAAACACATCAAAGGAATTTTGTGAGTACTGTACATGTACTATTGTTTGTAAAATTTTTTACATCTTAGATAATCTGACCAAATATATAGATGCCTTTATATTAGATGCACCCAAAGTAACGTCAAAGTACTGCTTCAGGGTGTTCACTCAATTACATTTCATCTGTTTTTAACTTCATATCTTAGGATCTGACCCCAGGATCTGGGTGACAGTGGCACTTACCTCTGTGCCACAGTTCTGAATGGTTATTCTTCATATACAGTGTGCTAATATTCTGTGGTGTCTGACCACTGCTAATTTACTCTTGGTGTATTATCGTAAGGGATAGGCAGAGCAGACTCTTTACATGTTCTAGAGCTCTGTGATAGCCACTGTGATTTTTTTTTTGCACAGTGATGTGCTAGACTCATAACATCACTTCAAGAGAGGCCCACCAAATCGACAAGCTAATTAAAAAAAAAACAGCCTAAGTTATATGGCTCACTCTTAATCCACTGGAGGTAGTAGTGGAGGAGAGAATGAATATAGAACTGATAGCCATTATGAACATTGCAGCACACCATCTCTATCACCTTCAATTATTAGTACAAGTACTTTTAGCCGATAATTTTGAAAAATATTTCAAAAGAATAGGCTATTTAGCCCAACAAAGCTTACCAGTCCTATCTACCTAATTCTTCCAAAATTACATCAAGTCGAGTTTTGAACATTCCTACTGTCCACGCTCCAGAAGTGTGTCAAGAAATCCTACTAGGGCTCCTTTACACCCACAGCAATTCATCTTTATAATGCCTCACTATGGCTGTTTTCCTATCATTAGCCAAGTCAGAAGTATTCTTCTTTTTGTAATTCTTCTTGTATTTGAGGTGGTGGGAGTTGTTTGCTGTAAAATTTCTTGAGTTTGGTAAAAAGCTAAATTTCCCCAATAAAAGTTCTACTTATCTAACTGTCTGTCAGTCTGTCTGTCTGTAGTAATGTCCCATGTCTGGGAAAATTATTTTATTGTCACATCCTTTACTATTTTTTATGAATGGCTGGTTACATCAACAGCAATAACCATAAGGGCAATGTTTGTGCCACCTATTAAAATTCTAAAGAAAGCTTCTTTTAAATATCTAAGATAAACTAAGGTAATGGTGTGGCATAATATTGTTCAGAACATAATGGTAAATGAAATTCTACTGGTGTTCCAGCTAACTCAACATCAATGGACTTACTGCATATACTTATGTTATTGTTTCTTACAACTTCAGCATGTAGGCCAAGAGAGAGGCTGCAATATGGCTGAAGATATATGTTTCGGTTTTCCTGTAATGATATCATCTTGTTCAAGAGCTGCAATAGACTATCAAAGAAAAAAATGTAAAAAAATGAGGGGGAACACGCTCAAAGGAATGTCGAAGAGAAAGTGTAGGTGAGGTGATAACACCTACCTTAAACCTTTGTGCTCATGCTCCATCTCCTTCCTTCTCATTTCCTCACCTGCTTTACTGCTTACAAGAAACTGATTCACATAGTGGGGGAAGAAAGCTCTTTTGAAATTGTGAGTTAATCATCTCTCCCCTAAATAACACTGCTTTTTTTTAATTTTACATAATTTTATACTATATTTACTTGAAGCTTTGGTTCCATCTGTTGTGCTTCAGCTAGTTTTTCACCTTTATTATTTTTAGTCAACACTAACATGTAGCAGTAATGTTTTAGTTGTATATTGAACCAGTCGATTATTATGTAATGTGTGCCTTTGAATGCTGCAGTATGACATTTTGTAAAAGTGCAAGCCTTGGATACTTTGCTTAGGAAGTGCCTGCTATATAATCAAATAAACATGCTTGAGTTACTTCATATGATGCAGCTGCTGACATTTTACCAAAATGGTGGCCCAGAAAGTGATTTGTGCATTGCTGAGTATTTAGCATTACATTTATTACAACAACAGTTCAATATTTTTTTTTAGTACAGATTTAAGTTGCTGTTGAAAGTTGTACCTTATGTTATGTGTCAGAACAATAAAATTAAAAATATTTGTCCTCCTTTTTAAGAAATGCAGAAATTTGAATTTAGAAGCAAGTTGTCCAAAAAGAAGTCAGTCTTCCAGATAACCGAACTATTTTAAAATACACTCAACTTCAATAAAACAGCATATACTGTAATTTTTAAAAGTGCAGCATGTTAAATTTAGATTGAGCTTCTAAGAAAACGGAGCACTGCCTTTCATTTTCAATTGTGTCTACTAAATAATGCAGCACTGGTTAAATGCACCTCCTCTCATTTGGAAAACATCTCCCCCTTTTAGAACACTCTTTTTCATTCGGTGGGTGCAAAAAAGGAGATTTAGGGTTGTGAGCGTGCGAAACACAGAGATTATTTTTGCACAGCAGTTCGCAAAAGTTACTTTTTAGTTGTGAGAGTGCAATTCTTTTTCAATCACTTTTAGCACTTCAGGGCTGACACAAAGTTTATTTATTTATTTATTTTATGTTATGTTCTATTTAAGAATTGAAATGGCATGATTAAGAATGGTAGTACTCTATTGTGAACTCTTCACTCAATAGTTGTATGATAAACTAAATGAATAAATAGGATTGTTAGTTTTGAAAAATATGTGGGAGTACTATATTTTGGATGTAACATTATTATTGAGATAACCAAACATTTTTATTCATTTAAAACAAACAAACAAAAAAGGACAGTTTCACACCCTTATCGTGATTCGATGATTGGTGTAAGTCCACATGCAGTACCTATCAAACCATATCATTCCATAGCATGCACAATCTAAAATCAACTCATAAAACAATTCCATGGCTATTATTTCAACTTCACATTATTTTTTTCCCCTTATGTATCTCTTCTAATTTTCCTCTTTCCTACTCCTTGCTAAAGGCAACCATCTATACCTCATGCCAAATTCAGCATTAGCTTGGCAGCATTAGCTCAAATTATGTAGCTGTGTTCATCATATGTTTAAAAACCCTGTCATTCAGGAATCCTCCTGAGCTTCATTACTGGATACCTCAATGATCCTTCTGGTGAGCCTGTGTAAATGATTAGGAGGATGAGAATCAAAAAAAAATTTCCTGTACTCCTCTAAAAGCCAAACCAACAGTCACCACTTTTGTCATTTGAACACTGGTCTAAAAATCTCAGACTAAATATCAAAATGTTATATTTGGCTGAATCCCCATACCCCTGAACTGGATTAAGCAAGTTTTAAAATGGATTCATGGATGGACAGTAGGATAGAAGTTTTATTTCCAAAATCTCAGACACGTCTTTGTTTTTTCATTTTTTGCCCATATTGCCCTGTGGAGCATATGGAATGAATAGGGACCAAAAGAATAAATGTGCATCAAAAACCTAATTAGGTTTGCCACTGAGAAAACCACCCAATCTTTCACCAAGTCACAAAACTCTAAATCGCAAAGTTTATGTCTAATTTGTCACTAACCAGAAAAAAACATGAAAAGTTTTAATGTTGTTATTCAAATTTCAGATGACGTCAACATCTATGGTGACTTTTTATACCATTAAATTGATGACGTCAACGAATGTACATGTTGTGCTAATTGCATAGCAACGTTTAGCAACCACACCAAAAAATGTCAAAACCAAGACGTCTTTGAAAAAAGGCACAAATAATTTAAATCCAATAAAAAATGACTTTAACTGAAAAATGCACTTTAAAAATTAATTTGGCACCCAAAAAATATGGAAAATATGTTTTTATTTGCAAAATTCATTGAAAAAATAAAGTAAAAATGAAAAACTAAACAAGATCATAATAGGTATAATCCTTGTTTATTGATTAAACTTTGTTGCCCTTTCCATTAATTTTATTTTTCCCAACATTTTCTGAACTTTCATTTACACTGCAGGGTTTAAAAGATGTCTTTATTATTCTAATCACTGTCTCAGCAGCTTTGAACAAAACCCCAGTCCATCATTGTACACATTCACACACATATTTGAGAGCTGATCAAAGGTTTGCAACCTGACTTACTTAGAGAAATACTCGTAAAAGCAAATAAGCTTTATTTTCCTCAAGTAATCTTGAAAATGCTAATATAGTGCTCTATTTATAATGTTTGTAAAAAGTTTTCCATGTCCTCAAATAAAATGTTTTTTTTTTGTGCTGCCATTCTTCTGTACTTCGCTTTGGCATCTTTGTGATAGGCATAGTGTGTCCCATGAAGGTTATCGCTTCAGATAGTAGTCACTCAGGGCTGGATCAGGAGAATGGGATAAATGTAGCATTTGTCTGAATCTGTAGATCCTCAGGGCAGTATTTGCAACCCATGCAGTTTAAAAGTGGACATTATTGTGGAATAGAAGTAACATGATCAACAGCTTCATACTTTCATACATACATTCATACATACTTTTTTCTTATTGTCTGACATAAACTTCAAAGCAAATTAAAGTTATACTGACTGGTGGAGTGGGCATATTGAAGCATGTAAGCAATATGGACTACACCCTCAACATCATAATTAAATTGTGAGCTTGACCTTGAATTTGCAGTTTTGGAGAATCCACAAAATTTTTCAATCGTTTTTTTTCTCATAGTGATTTATTCAAGCTAGTGTCCAATTATGATAATATATTTAAATTTCACTCTGTCCAACCAGAGATTTACCTTGGAAAATTGGATGTGATGGTGCTTAATTTCAGGGGTCAACATTATGGGCACTCAGCATACCTTGCTCTTGTTTAGTTGCTTATGAAAAGTGGATTCAGATTATCCACAGCGAATCCTTACAGTGTCTGTTATCTCATGCCCCATCATTTGTTAATTGAGAACTTGGTTCATCTTTGAGAGATGCCCTGTCATTCTAGAATTCTGAAACCCATCTCTTGAAGTTGCCTTATAAGATGCCTGGTCCTGGAAATGCTGGACAAGAAATGTTCTCCAAAGACATATTACTAAATGTTGTGGTTTACATTGTCCATGTTGACTTGAATCTGAATCAAGAAACGTCCACTATAATCACAAATGCTATAGAACTTGTAAGTCACATCTTTTAGTACACAAGAGTTAATCTTTATTTACATACCAAATCAACACAGCAGAATTCAAAAGGATTTTTCACCTCCATATACAAGGTTAGATAGTCTAAGCCATTCTAAATTTTATGGCTTCACCAAAAAACAATGATCATTGAGAAAACCCATGTGGACATGAGCAGAACATGCTAACTTCTTACAGTCAACTCCCTGGAGCTGTGAGGTAGCAATGCTAACTATAGCATCATTGTACCACCACTTATTTTCTCACAGAAAAGACCGCAAACATGCTGTCAGCTTTCTCTGTTGTAAACTTTTGCTTGTGTGCTGTTAAGGATATATAAAAGAAAAAGGGTTAACATATATTTAGCACTGTATGCAATTAAATATTATACTATAAATTATGCCAGTAATTGTGTGCAAGAGAAATGTACTTTCCTTGTAATATCTGTAACCTAGTAGCATTTTTTCACTGTGTTTTTAATTTAACTCCTTTTTTTAACTTTTTTTGCCATACTGTATTTGTAATTATTGTACAGTGCTGGGCTGTTATGTGAAAGTGTGCTTAACAGGAATAAAGCATAATTTGGAAACACAGCTGACATACTTTATGCTTTTCTATTGCTGTTTCTTATTAATTGCATTACTGTATACAGACAACTTTAGCTTTGACCAACAAACTAAGATCTGCAGACAGGTTCTTAAATGAATAAAGCAGATAAGAAAATGTGTAAAAGAAATATACCTTAAATTGTCAATCACATGCTGACCCTGACTACTGGGAACTCACCAGACAGCTGCTGACTGCTGGAGACGCAGTGGAGACTCAAAAGCAGCACATCAGCTCTGCTCACTCTGCAGTTTGGCCATGATTCTATATTTAGCTTCATGTTTATTCATAGTGAAAGCAGCCAACTAAAACATTAATGCACTCTTAAAATAATGATTTCATATTTTTACACACAGCAATACCCAAGTGCTCCTGAATAAACACAGGGGAATCAAACAATAATTTTCTCCATTGCAAAACAGCATTGCCATGTTTGTCAACAAGAGAGAAAAAAATGTTTCAGATTTATAGTACAAGACTGTAAACCCCAAATTAGAATTTAATTATAAATCAATAGAAACAGGAGCTTACCCCTATGTACATAAGCTCAAATATTGCATAAAATATTGTATAAAATTCTAAAAACGTTGCTAAATCAGCAGTCGGAAAACACTAGCCTTGTTTCACTGCAGTGTACAAATGGTTCTTAATTCACAATCTTTCATTTTTTTATTTTTATAAGTAATATGTATTCAAAAAATTGCAACATTTTATCAAACATAAATCAAGATAATGAGAATAATAGCGAAAATAATAATGAAAACCGCCAACACAGGGCACTGACTCATCAGCCATCATGGATTTTTTTAAATTAATTAATTAATTTTGGGTAGCATTTTGCTCTTTTCTACTTATACACTTTAGACACAGGATGTCAACCCTGAATATTTAGTGGGATCTAAACTGGCCCAGAGGTGGGAATTTTTTTCCTAGTTCTTTTCTCTTTTCTATAGCTGTTAGAAGATTGCCTTACAGTGGCACTTTTATTTATTTGTCTTATCAATGTATTTTTATTATGCTGATATCCTAAAGCTCCAGAGAGCTGCCTTTGATCTCTGTGTGAACTTTGTTCTCCCTTCTCCAGATTGGTTTCCCCATATATTTTGTTTTCTAACCACTTCCCTACCGTGTACGTGTTAGATAAATTGGCCGCTCATAAGCTGTAATAGGATGAATTAGTGTACCCATGCATGTTTTTGTATCCTGTGATGGACTGGTACCCATTTAGGGACAGTCACACTCACTGTTGGTTTTAGACGTGCACACACGGTTGCTGAGTCTTTGGTTCCACACAACACTGTAATGGAAAAGCAGGTTCAGAAACTAGGTGAAACCCTGTTCTTTCCACAATGGTAATGTAAGTGTTCCGCTTAGGTGTCCGTGCCTTTCCTAGTGGAAAAGAAAAGATATTAGGAAAGGCAGCCATAACTAGGACCTTTGGTTTGTGTACAGTCAACAGATGCCAACAAGTTCTCTTTCTGATAATCAAAAAGAACCCATGATATTTACAGATTGTTAATCCAAGTTACCTTGTTTTTCTGTAACTTCCTTTTGGATGACGCCACAATCAGTGCCATAAACAATTTTAGCATTTCTAATATTTTGCATAAACATTTCGGATAATATTTAAAGTAAACTAAGTCCACACTTTGTATTATTTAATCATCCTGGTTTCCATTTTTTAGCACTTTATTTTCAAGGAAGGTCTGATGCCTCTTAAAATACTCTACTAACCATGCGTTCTGTCTCCCATATGTACAGTCAGGTCATTATCTATACAGCCAGATCACACAACAAGAAAATGCTTCTCAATTCTTCTTTCTCTTCTTTGCTTCTGAAATCCTTGGGTGAAGAAGGAATGAGAGCTGTATGTTTGCCAGATATTTCCAAATAATATCTATTAAACGGTAACATTCTGGTTTTAGTTCTTTATCTCAACCAGTTTTCCTACCTATTTATCAGAAACAACCATACCATCTTCAGCACTGCTATTAATTCATCACAATGTGATAATATATAGCTTGTCTTTTACTGTTTTTCTCCTGACTTCAGGTTCAACAACCTGCTATCCAAGAATGTTGTAAAGAATAGTAGTACTGTATCATACATGGAAATTTGATTTTGCACATCCAAATAACATGCTAAACAACATGCTAAACGTATTTAATAGAAAACACAAATCAGCTTACCTGATGCAATCATATTGTATGCCATAACTCTGACCTCAGGTCCTTTAATTATGTATATTTATCCACCTTAATAGAAGAATAAGTGTCAGTGCATCTGTGTCTCCATTCGGTTGCTATGTCTCTGTCATTCAAACAGGTAGTGCATCACAAACATTTGTAGAAGTAAAATACATTACATTTGGCATTTTAACAGATGGTACATCAGAAACATTGTTTTTTATTCAAATCCCATACCATATAACAGAGACATTGTCATTCCAACAGTTGGTGCATCACAAATATCTGTAGTAATGCATTTTATTACTTCAAATGTTTGTAATGTGCCATCCATTGGAATGACAAATGCAATGTCTTTTATTACAACACGCATTAGAAAATATATTTTAATAGGTGGTGCACTGCAAACATTAACACTGAAGTCAAAGTTGATTATTTAGGTTGAAATTTATTTTATATATATATATATATATATATATATATATATATATATATATATATACACGAGGTGTGGCAGAAAAGTAATGAGACTGATTTTTTATTTACCAAAGTTCTAATTTTTTTCAAACATCAATGTTATCCCCTTCAAAGTAGTTCCCTTGGGCAGCTACACACCGATGGAGACGTTCCCACTGTTGGTAGCAGCGCTGGAAGTCTTCAACCGGTATGGTCTTCAGCATGTCCGTTACACTCTTTTGGATGTTTTCTAAAGTCCCGAAATGACGGAATGAGGAATGCGTTTTTTCGATTGTCCTTCTGCTCAATTGTGAGGTTTTTCGGCACCATTTTGGCACAGACCTTTCGCATGTGCAAATGTTCATTCAATATTTGATGAACAGTAAATCTGTTCAAATTTAATTGTTCACTCAACATTCTTAATGCTAAACGACGGCCTGATCTCACAAGAGTGTTCACACGTTCGATGTTTTCATTGGTTTTCGAAGTTGAAGGCCTCCCTGAAAAACTTGAGCTCGGGATAAAGAATGTTCCCCATAGGCCTGTATTAACTTTTCAAACGTCACACTTGCCGATTCTCCAAGCTTAACACAAAATTTAATGGCACAACGTTGCTCCAAATTCCGCTGTTCCATTTTGCGTGACGCACAACCAAAAACACAACTTCGCTAATAGCAGTCACAAAAATCACGTAGTTAACGGAAGGAGTTGAAACTCGCACTGAGCTATGAGAGGGTACTGATACACGTGCTCTATCAAGGACAACAGCGCAGCATTGCCAGATCGCTTGCAGTGTTGCCAGTCTCATTACTTTTCTGCCACACCTCGTATATATATATACTAACAAAATACCCGCGCTTCGCAGCGGTGAAGTACTGCCTTCAAATTTTTATTAAGAAGACAATTAAACCTTTTTAAAACTGAGGGAAAATATACCAATAATTATTTGTTAAGGATCTCTTTGTATGCCACGTTGTCAGTTCGGCCCTCCAGTTGTAATATGACCAAGCTGTAGCTGTGCGCTGAGCTTACTCTTGAGCATGCAACGTACAGTTGGCCATGTGAACAGTAATCTTGTTTCAAATCTCACAGCTTGGATTGCTGCTGTCATAATCGGTTTGAGTTTCATGGTTTGTTTCAATTACGACAGTATTTGTAGGACTTGTGTTGAAGAGACATTCAGCATCTGTCAAGCGTTGTAAGTATACAACCAGTTTCATTGATAACTTCACATCCAGCTTTTGAGAGTTTAAACATTTCTAAACATCAAAGTGTC
>JANRMT010062841.1:57079953-57118744 GCA_026402145.1 Polypterus bichir lapradei | reverse complement strand
ACAGCTTTGTGTTATTAGGAATTCTAGGAGATGACAGACGGCTTGTCTAGCAGATCCTCACAGGAATCTGTAATGACTTTAAGGGAAAAATAAATGCATAAAGTGTCTGCCAATAAATAAAACACGGGAGATGCTGAAATGAAGATGTTGTACCTGTTGTCATTTTTTCATCTCATCATTCCTTCAGGTCAGGAAATCAGTTATTGGTGTGTGAAGAAATAAACAAAAAATGTGACAGACCTTTTCACTGTACTTCACGCTGACATTTTGGTGGATTTATTTTTTCAACAGGGAGGACTTAGTGCTTCTTTTTCTTTTTTTTTTCATTAAAGGTTGCTTGTATATGTTTTTGTGAATTCTGATGAGTGAAATGTCACAATTTGACTTCCCTATAATTTTATCTTTGTCGTGTCTTGGCGGTGTGGGTCTGCCTCTGGGGACTCTGGTTTTTCTGCCATATCCCAGATGCCTGAATGTAAGATTTGAACGATGAGTTCAAATTGTCTAGGTGTGTGTATGTGTGTGAGAGTGAAATGACCCTGTGATGGACAAGTGTCCTGCCCAGGTTTAGTTTGTACCTGGTTCTATGGGATAAGCTCTGGCCCTCATGATAACTGAATTGGTTAAAGGAATGCTCAGGGGCATTCCATTTTCATTCACATGAGTATTTTCCTGCCGAGGCTTTTTAACAATTTTAATAAAAATCTATGTGTTTAGGATATTGTGTGCATGTGATGACTTGGTTTATCCGACATGGATGCTTTGGATATTGGTTTCTGTTGTCCAGCATTAGTCACCATGAACCCCTGTCATAACAGAAACTTTTATTATCTCTGTTCTGCCTCAAAAACATTTTTTTTTTCTCAGCCATCACCACAAACAACATATAAAAACATATATTTTTGGGTGGAGTATTCCTTTAAACTGGTTCAAAAATGTTATGTTATAATTTTGTACTGTACCAGATACAATACGTAATGTTGACAACTTAACTAAAGCCAAACTAAAAACAACCCCATTCTTACTCCCACCTTTTCTTTAAGATAGCCCTGTATTGCAAAAGATATTAGTGGCACCTCTGTATTAAGGGCATCTTAGTGGCAGCTTTCAGCAGGTAGTGCTGTTGTGTAAAGCTTAAGTAAGGCGTAAAATCACCTCATTAATATATAATCAAACTCAATATATCAAAAGTCATCAATGCAATTTGTTATCCAGAGAACTCTTTCTTTTTAGAGTATGTGAAATTTCCCTTGTGCCACCCACTGTTCGCCCATTTCCAGATTGGTTGGACAGGCCTTTTAGCCCAAAGTGTTCTCAGCATACCCTTGCTTAGAGGCACAAAGCGCTGCCTGAACTTTTCAGTTCCTCCTTTGGGTTTAAAGGCTAAAGCTCTCTGTAAATGACCCATTTGCTGATTTGTTTTGTAACTCAATTTAAAAGACTTTGATATCATACTATCTTGGAGTAGTCATCATTTATATACATTGCTTTTCCATTAAACAAAAATTGGAAATGTATGAATATTCATTTGAGTTTTCTGCTTTCATTGTTGGTTACTTGATGTTGAGATATATTTTAATGCTGTCTTTTGGTGGTTATACTGTATGATAAAATTATATGATGTTCAATTAATTGATAGATCTTCATTTTTTGGCTGAGATTATATCATCACTGGTGCTGGTAGCCTAAACCATTGTGAAATGCAGTGTCTGTACCATGTTTCCTCACATGAGGCCGTTTCCTTGTTCTGCCACCCACCAACAGTACTTCCATCTCTCCAATCTTTGACATCTTCCTCCATGCAGCTCCATTGATCTTTTTTCTGCTGTGTCCCCAGCCTGCACATTCATGTCACCGGCTCTGCCTCACACCACTCAGTTATAGTCAGAGACATCACCATGTCCACTCACTATCACAAACACACTAAGCTGATCCAAGCCACAATCCTTCTTAAGGGTCATCAGCGCCCATGCACCAAGGCCAATGGATTTAAGCAGAGGAGCGGGTGTCTTAGGTGCTGCTTTTTAAGTTCTTGACCATCTCTCTCTGCCCCACACACACAAACATATCTCCTGTAAGAAGTCCCAGAATTTTAATTCCAAAAACGTCACTCATCTTTATATAGTATCATAGGTCATACAGTGGCTTGTCTTGCTGCTTCTCAGCTCAGGCTAATGTGTTCAGTTCCTTTCCCTGTGGTGAAATTCCATGTTCTTCCTATGTCCATGGCAGTTTTTTTTTCATGTACTCTGGTTTGCTTTCAAGCCTCAGGAATTTGCTTGACTACTTCTTCTTCTTCTTTCTGCTGCTCCTGTTAGGGTTCGCCACAGCGGATCATCTTCTTCCATATCTTTATGTCCTCTGTATCTTGTTCTGTTACACCCATCACCTGCATGTCCTATCTCACCACATCCATAAACCTTCACTTAGGCCTTCCTCTTTTCCTCTTGCCTGGCAGCTCTGTCCTGCTAACTCTCTCCCCTTACCAGTCATACTGCCAGCATTCAAAGTTCCTACCCTCTGTTCCACTCTCTTTACTTTCCTCCTCTCCTCCTGCCTCCAGACACGTTTGTGTGTTTGTGAAAGTGTGCCTGCGATGACCTGTCGCTTTGTCTGGGGCTGTGTCCTACTTCAAGTGTAGACATTAGGTTGCATTGACTCAGAGTAAGTGGGTTCAGGAATTTTTTGAATGAATGAAAAAAACAAGGAAACAGGTCTTCTATAGAGAGAAAAAATTAAATAAGGCATAATTAATGTAGCAATGTTTTACATTATCCAGGATTGGGTTCATATGGTTATGTATGGTTAAGGTAGAGGTTATAAAAATCTAAAGCTTAATTCAGTATTTAAAGAATACACTTTTGTCACATGGACAGATGTTAAAAAAAAAAAAGAAAAGAAAAAGCTATCTTTTTCCGAAAGGTTTATTATCCTGTCACAGTTGATTCAAAATGATAAAGCTTTGTCGCCCTTGGAGAAATTAAATTTAAAAATAGAAGCTGATTCTGACTGGTACAAGACAAGTGATTGTCCAGGTAGTTTTGGTTCATCCCAAAGGCTGCAGTCAGTTCGCAACAAAATGTCAGTGTGCTGATTGCCATCTCTTCATGTGATGAAATATTCATGCCTTTGCTGTGCTCCTAGCAAGCACTATTGATTTCTTGTGTAAACTGTGCTATATTTAGTCCAGACAAATGGAATGTGGATTGCTGTAGAGAAAAAAAAAAGCTCTTACCTGCCATTTTCTTCATAGCCTTTAAGCTATTATTTACAATCAAACACAGTTTTGCAAATTTTACAGTGATTTCTCACATTTTTATGGCTTCTCTTGAAATGATAGTAATGAAGCCATGAAGAGCTACACTCGCTGATTGAACAAATGGCAAGGGAAAAACCTAAGCCAGTTTGGATTAAATCAATTGATCTTGATCTGAAGGGTAAACTGATCCAGATCTTTCAAAAATGAAGTGCCAGATATGCATCAGTCCCAATGTACCACTAATACACTGATTTAATTTAATATCGAGTGTTTAATTTTTTTAATTATGAAAAGTTTTGGTAAAAATGTCTTTCCAGAAGCGTAACAATGTATTTGTTTGAAATTTATGTGAATTTGTAATCTTTATGACAAAGTAAGCTGCACAGTATTGCAGTAATTAGCACCTCTGATGCATGGATTCAGGGTTCAAATCCCATGCCTTGTTGTTGTCCATGTGGACTTTGCACATTCTTCCTGTATCTGTGTGGTGTTTTCTCCTTCATCCCCAAATACAGCAGCTGTAGTTCAGATTAATTTTCAATCCTAAATTAGCTCCAGTGTGCATGTGTTTGTGAGTGGCCAGTGTGGTGGACTGCTGCCTTTTCCAACACTGTTTCCTGCCTTGTGACCTGTTCTGCTGGTTTAGATTCTGGCTTCCTACAGGAGCCAGAATTGGATTAAGCTTGTATGAGAATATTATTTATACAAGTTTTTACATCAAGTTGATCCTAAACAATAAGGCGTTGTGCCACATTAGTTTGCATTCAAATATGTGAATAGTATATAAAAGCAACTTTCAGATAATGTTAAAAAAGGGATTTATCAGTTTGGACAAAGCTTACATGTACTTGTGTCCTAATTCTAGAATGTATGGCTCTACCGACATGTTTTAATCAATTTTAGAGTCACTAAGAGCTGAAGCCTCTCCCAGCAGGGTCAGCTGCAGGGCAGGAACCTCCCCTGGGATACCAGTCCATTGCAGGAAACACCTAATTAGACACCCACACATACTCAAACAGATTTGCCTATTAACCTAACACACACATGTTTGAGATGTGTTAGGAAAACCCACAGAATAATGCCATGTATACACAGGTGAGAACATTCAGGCTTCAAGCAGAAAGCAACCAGGCGGGATATAAGGAGTCTAACTCAGCAGCAATGTGTACTTTAGGGGATATTAGCTTTTGTGTACAATCCATGTACTTAATCACGTAAGTCTAATTCACTCAGAAGCATGTCTTTGAAAAATAAACCAAAAACCCTGGAAGAAATGTCATTTAAACAAAGGGAGAGCATGTAAAATGGCAATGAGGGACTGACCACAGTCTAGAAGTTGTGAAGTAGAAACACCGCTTTCTTCATATATCACTCAATACATGAATACCTTAATTAACAGATCCTTTGAGAACAAAGCTCCTTTATAATGAAGTCAGAATAAAATGCACTATGGAGCAGGTGCAAATTCAACTACCAGTTTGCTCGAGTATTGTGGTAGTGATTGTTTATCTCTGATATGGTGGTTAATGTAGAACATGACATTAGTGTATGTGATTGCTTAGTCATTTTACACATATTGAAGTTATATTAATTTTTTTAGTAATTAGTAAATATAATTTTCTCTGTATGTCATTAAAGTGTAAAGTAATAAACTAAAATTCATATTATTAAAAACGATACAGTGGGAGAAAAGAAACATAACATGAATGTAGCAGAATCATTTAGGCTAGCACTCAGTTCTTAAAAGAGCCGATGCCTAGCATCAAAGAGAAAGAGTGTATAGATAGCATTTATCATCAAGCACTTCCAAGATGCTTCTCTGCTGCCGAAGTCCAAAAATCTGGGCATGTGGCCATTGGTAAGTCTCCTTAAGGATCCTGGCATGGATCATCTTACAGAGTTGAGAAAAGTGATGCAGAAGGTGTTGCCTCTGAGCCCAAATGAGATGTGAGGTTGAGCCAGTCATGTCATAAATGTTTGAATGAGGTAGATGACAGCTGCCTAGTGGCCAAGAAAGTAGGTAGCAGATGGCATCCTGGGCTCCGTGACACGCTTCCAAATAAATCTTTAAATAAATTTATATGAATGTATATGTACATATATGTGTATATATTTATTCCATATATCCAAAAGCATGCATGATTAGGTAAATTGGTCATTCCAAATGTGTACGATGCAAATGAGTGTAAGCAGCGCTATTTGCATGCATGGGCTTTGCAGTAGAATAGCACCCCTCCAAGGTTGGTTTCTGCCTTAAATGTAATGGTGCTTGGATAGATAGTTGCTCCCCACAAACCTGAGAATGTATATGTAATTTTTTTAGGAGAAGGCATAAAAGCCGTGGCCACTTCATTAAGTAATCTGTCTCTTCAAGTTGACAATGATAAGCTAGAAGAAATTACACTGTTTCCTGAAGTCAATCTTTGTCTAGTAGTTAAGAACAGAGTGGATTGAAAAAACATGAATAGTAGTTTAGTAATTTATAATAGAGTAGAATGAATAAACAACAGTGTCCATGTATAAAGAGACTTTACCTCAATATAGAGTTTGATGTAAAAAATAGAACACCACTGGCCTAACTCCATATTTTGCAAATGTCTAAAGTAAAAAAACTAAATACAACTTTTACAGCAAACAAACTAAAACAATAACATTTTTAGGAAAAAGATAATGTACAGTTATGATATGTTTGATAAACTAAAAAAAAAAAAAAAGAGAAAACTGTGAAATTGTTTGTGTATATTCGATATCTATATATGTATATATAGCATCCAAGAGGTTTAGAAACGTTAGAATGGGCAAGATGCATTTCTAAGCAATTTTGACCATGGTATGATTACTAGTGCCAGACGTGGTGGTTTTAGCATCTGAGAGACAAATACCCTCCTGGGATTTTCACATGCTACAGTTTAGAGTGTTTACAGAGAATGGTAGGATAAGTGAAAAAAAGGAAAAAATCCTACAGTTTTGTGAGTAAAAATGCCTTGTTAATGAGAGCGTCAAATGGTCAGGCTTATTCAAACTAACAGAAACATCACAAGTTACAAACGTTTTGCACCTTGAAGTGAATGCATCAAAAAACAGATTATGTTTCCTTTCATAAAAAGATTAGGCCACAGTGGTAAATGGTGACCAAAAGTGGATGGTTGAGTATTGAGAACATGCTGATCCAGTGAAACTCGGTTTATCTAGATGGTAGGGTCAGAATTTGTATAAACTGCTTGAATCCATTGGGTTATGATAGATTATATCAATGGTACAGGCTTGTGGTGGTACAGTAACAATATGGGGTATAACAAATGGAACATCATTAGAAATCCATTTGATACTTAAGCATTGTTGGAATAAGGTGGAACTGGAGATTCGTGGCATAAATGTGTTCCCAGAAAATCTGTAGGAAGTATGTGGTACTATCAAGTCAGCATTGATGAAACTTCCTAAGGGTTGTTTCTATCAGCTTGTTGAATCTGTGCTCTGAAAAATCCAGACTTATCTAGAGACCAAAGTAGCTTCCACCCAATACTAGATAGGTGTAAATAATAAAGAAACCACATCGTTCAGTTCTGAATACTCAAATTGTAATAGATGTTGGAATGTAGAGTATTTAGAGTTTATGTATTGTAAACATACTTATATATACTCCATATATTAAGTTTGACTACAGGATTAGCTCAATATAGTATTTCATGATGTTTTGTATATGTTCTTAATTATAATTTCTTGTTTGGCAGAAGAAGGATAGAAAAATTCTCTGTTGTTGAGACTCCTTCATGTGACTTTTAAAAATACAAATAAAATGGACTAATAAAATGGTTAACACTTAGCAGCTTAGTTAACTTTTTAACCTTTAGCTATATTTTTTGCAGATGCCCAAAGATACCAATTTTGTCAAACTCCTACAGTATATACACTGTATATACAGATATAGATATAGAGATACAATAGATGTGTGTGTTTTTATTTAGATATATGCACACAGGAAGTGAATATTTAATATAAAACCGCTAACAAGATCATGAAGTGAACTGCTTTCAACTTTTCATCACTCATATAGGGTATTTACCATTATCGTCATTCCTTTACTTATTTCCTCCTAATGCAATAACCATTTGCAGCCCAAAAGTTTCTGACCAGTAGTCAGCTTCTTTTTGAGACTGTGTTGTTCATATATTTTTTTTTTTTTTGCTTTCATTTCCTTTAAATCTGAGCCACTCTAACACCTTTTTGAAGTTCCGCTGTGAGGACCTGACAGGGCTGGGCCGTATGACTTCTTGCTTTGGTTATCAGAGTAAAACAGAGACCAAACAATTCTTGTCTTTGAGTTAAAACAGTTCACTGCAGTGTTTAGTCAAGTACCTTCGAAAGACCCCTTCTATTTTCAAAGTGACCAGTAATATCTAATAAAAAGAAGCGCATGTTCTAAATCAACTGGAAATCTGATGCTTTTTTTAAGCTGATAGCGAACCATTTCAGGAAATAAAAAAAGAGCTTTATCTTTGTGTCAGACAGAGTGTTTATATTGGTTCAGTTGTGTTTACACCAATAAAGTATTGTATGTCGTAATGAAAATGATTAATAGTCATATTGTATGCTTATGGTATTAGTTCAACCACCAATGGTAATTTATAGTATTCTGCTTGTTTGAATTAGATGTGTAATTTTCTCTTTTTAATAAAAAGTAAACCTAATAACTATAATACCACACTTTTGATTATTAAGGTTTAAAATCAAATTAAATGAAGTGGGAGTTCAGGGTGATGTTTTTAGATGGGTGCAGAATTGGCTCAGACACAGGAAGCAGAGGGTGATGGTGCGAGGAACCTTATCAGAACTGGCCAATGTTAAGAGTGGTGTTCCACAGGGGTCAGTGCTAGGGCCACTACTATTTTTAATGTATATAATTGATTTAGATAGGAATATAAGTAACAAGCTGTTTAGGTTTGCAGATGATATACCAAGATAGGTGGATTAGCAGATAATTTGGAATCCGGTATATCATTACAGAAGGACTTGGATAGCATACAGGCTTGGGCAATTTTTGGCAGATGAAATTTAATGTCAGTAAATGTAAAGTATTACACATAGGAAGTAAAAACGTTAGGTTTGAATATATAGTGGACGGTCGGGAAATCAAGAGTACACCTTATGAGAAGGATTTAGGAGTCATAGTGTACTCTAAGCTATCAACTTCCCAACAGCATTCAGAAGCCTTTAAGAAGGCAAACAGAATGTTAGGTTATACAGCATGATATGTGGAGTACAAGTCCAAGGAGGTTCTGCTCAACCATTATAACACACTGGTGAGGCCTCATCTTGAGTACTGTGTGCAGTTTTGGTCTCTAGGCTACAAAAAGGACATAGCAGTGCTAGAAAAGGTCCAGAGAAGAGCGACTAGGCTGATTCCAGGGCTACAGGGGTTGAATTATGAGGAAAGATTAGAAGAGCTGAGCCTATACAGTTTAAGCAAAAGAAGATTAAGAGGTGACATGATTGAAGTGTTTAAAATTATGAAGGGAATTAGTATAGTGGATCGAGACTGTTATTTTAAAATGAGTTCATCAAGAACACTAGGACACAGATGGAAACTTGTTAAGGGTAAATTTCTCACAAACATTAGGAAGTTTTTCTTTACACAGAGAACCATAGACAATTGGAATAAGCTGCCAAGTAGTGTGGTAGACAGTGAGACTTTAGGGACTTTCAAAACTCGACTTGATGTTTTTTTGGAAGAAATAAGTGGATAGGACTGGCGAGCTTTGTTGGGCTGAATGGCCTGTTCTCGTCTAGACTGTTCTAATGTTCTACTTTGTGTTACTACCAATAACAACAATTTGGTTTCTACCTAAATATGCAAGGTCTTAAAATTCCATTTAATCTTTAAGGTACATAGCCCTAGAAAGTGACCGAAGATTTGGCTAGATGGTTCTTGTCACTTGAGTGCTCTTTCTTAGTGCTCATGCTGGTTTTTCAGTTCATGGATACAATTTTTATTCACTTTAATTTTTTACAAAAGTGCATTTGGTAACTTTGCATTTATTTTGGAAACAAGCATAGTAATCATGAGGCTGGCAAAGAATTCAAGGAGGCAAAGGTAATGCAGGGCAAGGACCATAGTGTGAGAGAAAAATACACATTTGATATAGCAGAGTGCCTCTGCATGTCCACATAATACAGAAACAAACACTTATGGAGCACTACATTGACAGAGGCCAAGAAGAAATAACTAGGCAAGTGAAGGCAAAAGATCGTTACCAGGTAGGACCCTGCTGGATATGAAGAGTCCCAAGCAAACCAGCAGATACTAAAACAAATTGGTGAGGCTATTGGTAACAGTCTTGTAGAGCTTTTTCAGAAGGTATCAACAACAACAACAACAACATTTATTTATATAGCACATATTCATACAAACAGTAGCTCAAAGTGCTTTACATAATAAAGAATAGAAAAATAAAAAACACAATATGAAAACAAAATAAATCAGCATTAATTAACATCGAATAAGAGTAAGGTCCAATGGCCAGGGGGGACAGAAAAAACAAAATAAAAACTCCAGACGGCTGGAAAAAAAAAAATAAAATCTGTAGGGATTCCAGACCATGAGACCGCCCAGTCCCCTCTGGGTATCAGGTGTACTGTATTTGCCTCACAATAGAGTAAGAATTACCCTGTCAAAAACTATAGCTTCCCAGAATCTACCAGCTTTATGGGTGCAATTCCCTTGAGATTTCAACATTTGAGTTTTATTGGACATCTCCAAACGTGGAAATAATTATAGGACTTGTCCTGGAAGCAATGCAAATGTCAGTCGATGCCAAAATGATTTTACTCAAGACAAGAAGTAGACTTTGAAGATAGAAGACTGGGGTGAGATATCAGAAGGTACAGTGGGAAGTCAATATATCATCTTGACAGAGTAAAAATCCATAAAGTGTGGTCTACTTGAGTTTATTAATTTGATGCTTTATTCCCTTCTGTGAGCCATATGGTTTAATATAACATTTGTATATATTTTGATGCACTTGATCATTTGTTCCAGAAAAAAGTGATAACTAGTGGCTTGGTATACTGTATATACTACAAGTCATACAATAATATTATTCATCCCTATACTTCTTCTTCTTTCAGCTGTTCCCATTATTTGTTGGTGATATAGTATTACTTGCTTCTGACTTTTGATATTTCATTAAACATATATTTAAAGTTTAATTGTTAAAGATGTTTATCTATATCAAGACCATATTTATATTGTTTCAGTACTTGAAATAATATCTGACATTGTGAATAGGTGATGGTGAAGGCTTATGTACCCTGAGAAGAAAATAAAATATTAATTTAATGAATCTCTTTAATCATTTTAGTGTGGGTGTGACTCAGACAATACCCTAGCAGCATAGAAACATTGAGCACATGGCAGGAGCCAACTTACAATCACAGGTCATTGTCTTGCACACAGTCAGACTCACTCACCCTCATCCTTTGCCAGCAATCAATTTATGCTGCAATTATTATCAATTCTTGTCTGAAAGTACATTGTCTGTGCCCGCTGATGACCGAGTGAAATCAGCTGGTGATTACCTTAGATTGGTATGGAATATAAACACAGAAAAACTTTTTTTTCTCTGATTCAATTATTCATTCATATCAAGCCTGCTTAATCCAATTCAGGCTCAGAGGGACCAGTTGTAGGTGGGTCACCAGTCCATCACAGGGCATGATTATTGGCACATTCACACTCCCTGATATACAGTCAGTTTGGAGTTTGTCAGTTTCAGCTGATGTCATATTACATGATCATTTGTAGTGGGGCATGTCAGACTTGCCAGCTGAGTCACTGATCTCATTGCTGCACCTTGTCAATTTACATGACTGACAATCGCAGACCATGCCATATTTATCAACCTAGCTTTGATTTTCCAGCATAGTTGTGCACGCCCTTTATTCTGACAGCCAATAGCTTGCTGATGACGGGTGCAGTGCTATGTGAAGGGTTAACAGCTGCAGTGAGTACAGCAGGATTCTTTGCATTTTTTCATTTTTCTATTTTGTCATGGTGTGTGAAACACAAGACATCATAAAGATCACCTCTAATATGTTTGTCTTATTCAAAGCCCTTGTGCTCCATGACAGGGGCCTGCACTCTGTGTAGAGTTGCCAGCATCTCTGCCCTTTTTTTTCTTTTTTCATTCTGTTGTAGTATGTAAAACACAAGACATCAGAAAGACGAGCTTCTCTTTATTTACGAGATCCCAAACATCCATATTCCTTACTCCTCCGTACTTAATTCTTTTAATTGAACTTAGGTTTCATTGGTTGTCAGCACTCAGGCATATACAGCCCTCCCTTCTGACTAAAAAGAAAATCAAACCTGCTTGATTTCTTCATAGCCAGTCACAGACTAGTTGGTCTCAGTCATTGGGTATGTCACATTATGTGATGGTCTTCATGAGAGCGCACCACTGATTACCTCCAACTGACTAAGACTATGTAAACGAAGGCTATAACTGAAAATTGCTGCAAAAGTCATGTAACGTGGCATGAGCTTAACATGACATGCATGTTTTTCAGATGGTAAAACCAGAGTAGCTTGAGCTAACATCATGTGGAGATAGGGGACTATGTACACTCAAATTGAAATGTGAGATGTATGCTAAGGCACAATTATTGCTGTCTCTTTCAGCTACTTCCTTTTAAAACTAAATTTATTCTAGCCAAGTTTTATGACATAGGTTGTGTTTATAATTCGAGAGAAAACAAATTCTGTTGCGTGACATATTCACATATCAAGGTGCCCATGGGATCTTATATCGTCTCACCAAGTCAACATGTGGCTGATCTGGCTTTGCACATGTTTTCTTTAACCCCTTCGTATCTCCCTCTGAGATGTTGTTGTTGTTGTAGAGTGCACAACATATACACATTTGTCATGTCTGTTTGTGCTCAGTAACTGGGGCCTTGTGTGTGCAAGGAGACAGCAAAATATTTAACCTACTCAAAAGATATGAGTATAATATGCTGAAATATCTGCACAATAAGACTGTCCATCTATTAGGAAAGTGTTGATTACAAGTAGCGTATGACTGACTGATCATATAACTATTCAATTTAAAGAAACATGAGAAAAGAAATTTCAGGTGAACTCTGTTATTCATGCAGCCATTAGGCCAATAAATGATCCCACACATAGGTTGTTAGAGATTAACCATTTTTATTTCAAATACAGTTTTTTTTTCTCCTTTGCATGCATACTGATACAAAAGCAGTGGTCCAAATTGCACATGAGTAGAACATGGTGAAAGAAACCATTAATTGTTTCAGAAACACCTTTAAGTTATTAGAATCAAATAAATTAGACATGTTTGGCAATTGGAATAGATGTGCCTGGTGGGATGGTGTGATACTCATCCTAAATGTTATGTGGCAAATTCAAGCTTGTATAGTGTAACTGTTCCTGCTGATATCCTGAGGTTTCCAAATGGTATGGGATATTCTGGATATTCTAGTAATGTAGTTGCCATTTCAGATTGTCTGTACTTCAGGAAATGGGTCTGAAAACATGGCTGATTGATTGCCAAATGGCACTGGCAGGTTTGCTAATAGAGACAGTTTGATAGGTGAGATATTCTGCTAAATTTATTGTCACAGATTCACACCCCAAGAAAGCAGAGAACAATACCTCATACCATGATTCTCTGGAGTGAGCTGATTGAGAATGTTGTCCAGATTGCACTATTTTGCAGTCCGTGTGCATGTCCTTCTACATATGATGTGACATGTGTCTCTAAGTGAAATGTTAATTACTTCTGCAAAGATGACCTCACATTGTTAAAGAAGTTTCATAGTCCCATCCAGGTTCATCTGGAAAGAATGACCATGATGAATGTCATGAATGAAGGTATTACCTTAAGGTCCATTGTGGGTACCTCTTTTCTGAAAAAAGTGGAAACCATTGACACAGTGTTACTGTTAACCTGCCCTCCTGTACTGTTGTCACTGTAGGCCTTCTAGATCCTGAAGGGAATGAGATTCTTATTGCTGAACATCTTAAGCAGCATAATCTCACTATCTCATCCATACAAGCAGCATGTGCTATGAGATGACCACCAGGCATCATGAGCACTAATGATTTTTCCCCTCTCAGAGGTGCTTTTTTGCTGATATGACAGACAAATGTGTCATTAAGACATTCTTGATATGCTATAGCGGCAGTACAAGAGCTCCAAGGTCACAATTATCCAGTTGTGTTCAATAATCACCCAAACTGACAAAAATGTAACATAGCAGACCATTCAGACCTCCTAAGCACAGTTGACTGATATTTCCATGTACTTTTAATTTATATGTTTCATTTTGTTTTTTTACTTTTTGTCAATTGTGTGTTTTAAACCCTTTCACGATCCCTTAATCATATACACTTTTTTATTGGTTCATCTTTTAGCTTGTTTGATAATGTCATCATGTCTGGCAGCTGTCTATCTTGAGTTACTGAACCCAGCTTTAGATAACTCCACTAGCAACTCTCATCTTCTCATACTCACATAAATCTTCTGCACTCACTTAAAACCAGAGACACACCCTAATACTCAGAATAAGCACTTTTAAGAGAGTGATCTGAACTGGGCTGTTGATGTCTGCTTGGGGTGGATTGACGTACCACTTGTGTTCATTGCTGTCAATCTAGTTTCCTTCTCAGGAATCTGAGATAGAACAAAATTAGTTTTAAAAAATAGATATGTGTGGGATAAAAGATGTGGAAAATCTAAAAAAATGTATGGATACTTTTTAAAGTTTTTCTCGTTTATCTCCTTTAATATCTATTACAAAAAATTACGTTGTGCTGCAGTCATATGAAAAGTAAAAAGAGGGAGTTTGCCTTGATAGTAGTTTGTTCTAGCATTATGCTTAGTACCTGAAATAATTCTTTTATGTCTCTTCTCCTATTAGCTCCTCTATGCTCTCACTCTGCCACATACTGCAGTGCTTGATGGCACGGTGCTCCACTATCCAGTCTCCTTGTTCAGTTCCTTATCTCAGAAGCCAGAGCCTTTGAAGGCATTGTCAAGTGGTGTGCAGCTGACATGTTGATCCTCTAGGATTCTCGAGCATGGACTGCTGTTTGTCCATGAATAATTTATCCAAATAAACAAATTCTACAGAATATATACCCTTTTTACTACTTTATACTGTAAGTGCATTAATAGAAAGTGGGAAGTGTTTCTGTTTTCCTTTTGAGGCTACCTGGATTCCATTATCAAAAATGTATTTTGATGCATTCTGACTGTCAGTTTTTCCTTTTTGCTTCATTCTTTATACCACTGATGTTACTAGCAGCAATGGGCACAAAAGATGAACCAGTTCTGGGCAAGACATCAGCCTACTGCTGGACTGCTTTAAAGACACCAATTAATTTACAAGTGTTTTAGACAGTGAGAAAACCAGAGGTGGCACATACTTGGGAAAACCTTTGGTACGGTGTCTCTTCGGAGAATCCTTGGGTGCTACTAGTTTAATTTTGTGTAGAATGAGCAGTTGGTCATGGAGTTCCGAACGAGGCACATTACCTGCATTGTGAGGGAGTGTCAGTTACGCCACTACCACCAATATAGCGCGATTCACCAAGGGTGATCTGGCTCGCAGGATCCTCATTATTGAGGGCCTGAGTGGCTGGACCAGACCAAGAGGATGCCCACGTAACACCAGGCAGCAGCAGATAGACAGCCATTTCTGGAGGATGGGATTGGACCTCATGTCTGCCTGTGGGGGGTTTCCAACCAGGATCCTGAGCTGTTTCGTCATGTGGTGGATGCGACAATGGGCTGTGTCAGTGCATGCTCCCCAACCTGACCTGACCTGTTGTTTCTGTAATTGAGATGCTGTTTCTCCTATGTCCATGTAGGTTTTTGTTGAGTATGTCATGTTCCTTTCATATCTCTTAAGACATGCAGGTTTGGTCGACTGTCAGCTCGATATAGGCTGTGAGTGTGGATATATTTGAAAGTGTGTCCATAAATGGACTGGTGTAATGTGAAGGGTTAGATTTTTGCCTTGTATTCCATGATGTTGCTGAGATATGCTCTGACTCTGTAATTATCTAAGTAGCTTTAGAATATGCAGCAAATGGATAATATACAGTATATGAATCAATATTACATATACTGTTACAAAAATTGTCATTTTTTTCTCTGCGAAAAACAGTGTGTTGATAGATACTCATAGTCTTAAGGTCCAAGTCTAGACAGAAACAGTGTTACCTACCACACATATTCTTAAAAGGTATATAAACTTTATTTCACAAAAACAGTTTATGGCTGATAGTAACTCATACAATGTCAAATTTAAACCATAATCTGTTGAATCGTCCTCAGGTAAGTGGCTCACGTGAATAAGATTTTTAAGTTATTTTAATCCCCCAACATATACATTTTCTGTCCAAACCAAATGTGTGGGCAAAGCTATAAGCCCTAAGCATCATTTAGGCCCAGCAGAGTTCAGAAATGTGAATCTGTGGGTTGAATAAGCTGACAAAAATACACAAGCACTGAAGTGCCATTTATAAACTTTGCACATCTCCAAAATAAAGATGAAGAGGCTTCAGAAATAATAAAATTTTGTGACCACACGCACACACAAAAATAAAAGAGCACAGAAATAAAGTTTGTTGCTGCAGAGGTCTTGTGAACACGTGGACTACTAAAAACAGACATCTCACTTGTACATACATAGAGAAAACAGTGATGAGTTTCTTTTAATATGAATGCCTTTTAAATTTGTATTCCACTGCTTGATTTATTATGAGAGCAATTAAGTCCTCCTTGAGATGTGGACAGTGAACATATTTATTAGCATTCTTGAAATGAGGATGACTTTAATGAGAAGGTAGAAACTAAAACTTAGAACATACCATATAGAATCTTTCATGATAAACTCATTACATGGCTGACATAGCACATGCTAAATGTTTTTACGGTTTATGCAGGCCAGTTTTTGTAACTTGCTTAGCATCACACCTTGATGCAAGAGTAAAATTTGAAGTTGTCAACTTGTTGTTTTCAGTCCAGATTTTTAAAAGCTGTTATATTGCTATTGAGTACACAGCCATCCACTTCTCTTCTGTGCCAGTTTGACTCAATCCAGAAGGAATAATGTGTAACTGGGTTTATATATTGTGTGATTAATAATGTACTTAAACATACAGTAAGAGAAAGGAAGTTATTTCATCAATAAACATACTGACAATATCGGGCAAGGTCCATCTCAATGTGCTAGATGTGGTGAAGCACCTAAAGTTCCCATGGTGTTTTTAAGATAGCCTCTCAGTATCCAAGACTAAATGTACTAATATCTAACCCTAACCCTACCCCTAACCCTTATCCTAACCCTCCGTGCTGGTGCTGAACTACAAATTCAGAGTGTCTTCAAAATCTTTAACATTTCTACTCCCATGATATAGCAGTTGACTCTTAAAGTTAATAAATTTGCAATATAATCCCCAGAAAACATACATTATGCTGACTAAGACATAAGGTGGATAAACTTCCAAGATGAGAGAAAAATGACACATTTTTAAGCGCGTATTTTGTGTTAAGTGGTTTTAGTTTGTATTATTTACCATTTATATTAATTTTGTTAGCTTGCTATTATAAGGTGTATATATATATGGTCCAAACTTAGGTCTTCAAAATAATTAAATTCATTAATACAGATCATCCAGCCAAAGACTTCATGGTGAATCACATTCTTGAGTACACAGGCAGAAACTGGACCATAGAAAGCACTTTGATAACACATTAGTTTAAGTACAACTAATATTGCCATACTGCACAAGGATGAATAACCACTTTACTTTGTGTTATTAAGACCAAAAGAAGCCTTTGTTAATATCTTGTTTATATAAAAGTATCGGAGTAACAGATGCATTACAAGCAGTACCTGATCTAAAGTGTTAGCATTACTTCTTTACATGAAGGTTTTTAGGAATCTGGAGGAAACTGTTGTTATTGAAGAGGACACCTTGGAAATGTCTGGATGAGACATTGAGAAACATAGTAGTTTGCTTATCAAATGAGTTTAATTGATTGAATGTTTTCTCTTGCTTGTCTAACTTGCTGAATTCTTACATGTTCCCGTCAACATCTTGAGGTCAGTATGAAATTTCCACATGGCTTTTTCCACTTTTAAGGCCTTGTGACCTTTGTTTAAATGTTTTATTTTACTTGGAGGGGAATGTCCATGTTAACCTGACCTTTCCCAACCTACAGTACATTTAATTCCTGTATGGACGTTGTAATGCAAGAGACTCTGGAGGTGCCATCGTATACATTTCCATAGTATGGTTTACTTTATTGAAGCACAATTTCATGTCATACATGTTACAAGTAAGGTGATTAAAACTGATAAGGTTTGATTACATGCATTTTTTATACAATATACAGTATTGTATAAGCAGCTTTTTTACAGCAACTAAAACTTGAGGCTTGCCCAGAAACCTTTGCAATAATGTGAGTTTGTTGAACAGACTGATAGGATAAATAGAAATATTTATGCACTCCACATTTATCTACATAACTGGTATGAATTACACAGCAACAATCTTTTCATTATCAGAATAGCTGTGGTTGAGTTTCACCCAACAGCTTCAAAAATACGTCCAGAGAAGTCAACTCAAACAGCAACATAGGAAAGTATTTGGTGCTAGTTATGGCAGTTAGGAACATTTAATAGATGTAATAAAATTACAGATTAGCTTGCAACAATTACTGAAAATCAAGTTGAAAGCAAAAAAGTGCTGATACAACCTGCATTTGGTTTGCTACAGTGTGATCTTGCAGCATTGGGTTGTGCAGGATGGGGCTTTGTTTACTGTAATCTTTTGCACTTTCAGACATATTTGCTGCAATTTATAAGTAATGTGGTCTTTATTTGTATTGTAATCACATTTTAGCCCCCCATGAAAATCTAGTTCCCCCCTGTGAAATTTGTCTTCATGTTAACATTGCTTTGTGGTCAAACTATGTACAATACATATTGTAATTTTCACAGCCAATGGTAAGTAGAGTACAGATGTCAAAACATTTGTTTCCAGGTTTTTTTCTTTATTAATTTTCTTTGGAATATTACTGCAATTTAAATTCAGTTACTTTTTTTGCATGATTTCACATAATAAGGTTTTCAAATAACATTATATTGAACTCTTATTGAGTGTAAATAAGCAAACTCAGCATTGAAATCACACCTCTTAGCATTTTAACATATAGATTTCCGTCAAGTTCAACAGCCATGCACCAGTGAGAAACAACAGACTTTCTTGAAAGACTGGTGGAGTGTAAGTCATTTCGATGAGCTTCACTTAGCCTTTCTCAAATCCCATTATTTATGATGCTCAACAACTAAGAATGTTTTAATTAACGGTATTGTTTCGATATCATTTTTTAACATCCTATTAATGTTGGTTACTGATTTCTTCATTACCACAAGAAATTTAAGACGAGCCTGTTGCTTAAAATGCACATCACCACACAACCCCATTATATGAGTCAGGTAAGCATGCATTAAGAAACAGTTTGTTTTGCAACACTGCAGTAGCAAGATTGGCCTTTTAAACTAACCACAGAAAAAGTTGTTGGCATTGCCTCTTCATTTTGAATAAATTATAGAAAGTGTTGCAAAAGTTGTGTTTTTGTTGTTGTAGTGGTAGAACTGTCATGTGTACAGTGTTTAGTGCCACGTCTGACCAACATACAAAGCATTGCCATGTCCAGTGGCCAGATAAACAAGAATGTAGTGGAATACAGAACTTCATTTAAATTAATAGAAACAAAAACAATTTTGACCCTGTGTACTGTTACTCTCTCTGCATTTCACAGAAACAAATTTCAAATGATTTGATCAAACATTTTTCTACATGAAGCATCATTGGACATGGATTAACATTTAATTCTAAACCTAAATTAATTTCCACTTTATTTAACATTAGATAGTGTCTTAGCATTGGGTAGTAGATAAAACTTTCTATGTCTAAAGCAGAACAATTAAAAAAGAAAAAATAAGCAGAAAATATGAATGTACTTGATAAAATTCGTGATTCACAGACAAAGCGCTTTTTCTGCAATGAGACAGCCATTTTTAATTTCACATGCACATAAATGTTCAAATGAGGTGCCAGCCTAATGACAGGGTCAAAGTTTGCTCTGTTTAGTTTTTGCACTAATTAGGCCCAATCAGGATGCCACTTTTTAGGCTACAGTGTACAATTAGTGAGTATTTCTTTGCTTTACCATTCATTACATGCCTAACTGTAGTGTAATTACATTATGTTAATGGCAGGGGTGTGATTAGATCTCCCTAGGATTCAAATTCTGAACTTTATTTTTCTCAATGCCAGGCACCAAATGTCTCTGCTACAAGATGGATACTACCAAAATGAGCCCCTTGTAAACTCCCAAATCACATCCCTGCATTTTTACAGTTGTTCTGTCACTGGGGTAATGAACCTCTTCTTTGCTGTGTGTGATGCATCCTCTCTTTCAGCCCACACAGCCTCTTGTATTATTGATTGACAACTGTAATGCAATACAGCTATTTGACAGCCTTAATATATTTTAATAATACTAATATATTTACTCATAAAATGCGATGAAATAAGTTCACACCATTATGAAGAGGATTTCTTGCAGGTAAGAAAGACCTTTCAGAAGTACTAACCCACTTAATGTGTTGTAAGTACTTGAAGGGAATTCACTTGGGACACCACAGTAAATACATAAACTGGAATTTAAAGGTAATTCAGTTTTATTAGCTCAGCCACCGAGTGGGTAGACACTATATGAAAAATTCTGAAACACACGAGTGCAGGCATCTCAATTGTAGTTAGGAGCTGTGTCCATTTGACTATAACCCAAGGCTGAAAGATGCAGCGGAAACCAGGACTGACGCAGGGAGTACTCATTTTGGTATGCTCCACTGGATTTTAGGGCATTTTGTGACCCAGAAGGTAATTTTAGGAATATAATCGTTAAGTTTCTTCCTATATGTATTTTGTGTTATTTTATAGTTCTTTTTTTACCTGGTAGAATCAGTTTATAAGATAGTTTGATTGTTTCAGAAAAAAAAATTGAAAAGTATTATTTCATTCTGGGTGGCACAATGGTAGCTCTGCACCCTCACAGTTAGGAGACCGGGGTTTGTGTCCCGGGTTCTTCCTGCATGGAGTTCTCCCTGTGTCTGCGTGGGTTTTCTTTGGTTGCTTTGGTTTCCTCCCACGGTCCAAAGGTATGCAGGTTAGGTGGATTGGCAATGCTAAATTGGCCCTGGTGTGTGTGTGTTCACCCTGCAGTGGACTGGCACCTTATCCAGGGTTTGTTCCTGCCTTGCACCGTGTTTTAGCTGACATAAGCTCCAGCACCCCCTGCACAAGCCTGTTGAGGACTAAGCAAGTTAGAAAAGGAAAAAAATTATTTTAATCCTCTATTGTTTTGTTTGTTTATGCAACACGTCTTAATGGGTCACATATCTGTGAATTTCACTTCAGTTTTGTCACGGAGTGTGACGCTATAAATATGATGGTAGCAGTATAATACTTTATCTCTTGGTGGATAAAACTCCTTGTTTGTGACTTCTGGCATAATTGGTTTCAAATCCAAGTAGGTTCTCATATCAGGTCTCATTTTTGACTTTGACTTCTGATTCTTGTCTTAACCTGTTGTTTTAGTTGACTACTCATGTGCCTTTTTCTGGCTTTGACCTGTTTCCCTCTGACTATAATACTTGCTCACATAGCTATCTTCTGGTTATTTTCCTCAAAATAGTCTTTTAACTGCTGTGTGTCATAACAAAGAATAACACTGGTAACACTTCTGCTGAGCCATCCTTGCCAAAGCTTTCTAAGAGTTGAAACTTGGGGTATTCAATATTTGGATATTGAATCAAATAAATATTTTTCCAGGTTACAGAGACACAGAGGGATGCCTGCTTCTACTATATAAAACAAATCATTTCAGGCAGTTACTTGCTTTAAGGGTGGTGGTTTTCAATCATGATTACCTTAAGTGGTGTACAAATAGTTTGAAGAGGTTTGCGTTTTTGTTCATTTTTAGTTGTGAGATATTGTTGCTGTATACTGTTTACATACTGTGTGGGGGGAAATTCAGTTGTGTGCCACACTGATCCAGAATAATGGGTGCCAAAATAATGTCCCATATCAAATATAATGATTTGTTGTTCAACAAAATACAATATAGGGAGGATGGAAGAGAAAACATCAAGTAACAGATAAAAAGTAATTTAAACATAGCTGCCACACTGGCCAAGGCTATGCAGATCTAGGATGTTGTCAGTAAATTAGGATGGCTTGTCCACTTTCATAACATCCAAAGTCCAATTCTCCATAAGCTCCTCAAACTCTTCTACTGTCCTTCTGTAATTTTTGTTGCACTGCCCTCTTTCCGGTTTAGTCTTTGCTTCATCTCAACCCACCCTCAAGTGATGCCGGAGAAGCTTTGTACCCTATCTTGGAGCCGCTTCCAGGACAGTCCCTAAAACTACTTCATGGAGAGGAATGACCTCACGATATCCTTGAGGCTGCCTCACCAAAGCTGCCTCTGGTGGCCCTGAACCTCCTTGCAGAGTTAAAGGGCCAAAGGTTTTTCTCTTGGTATCTCCCAACAACACCTGTTCTAACCAGCGGTTATCAAGAATCTACTTACGAGTACATGGGAGCCCAATACTGCCACTTAATGGCTTCTGGGAATTCTTCCATCCTTCTACGCATACCTTAAAACCCTTCTTTTAATGCATGCTCAAAGTGCATTTGTTTCATGGGTACTTTGTAAAACTAAATAGCACATCCCTTTTTTACAAGAATGAACGGTTCTTTTCTAGAAAGGGTATGTCTAAGCACATCTCTTGTCTCACATTGTCTTATGTCATTTTCATCTTTTGCTCCTCCTTGCAAGTCCTGCAGCTAGCCACAATGCATGTAAATATACACAGAGACGGACACACCTCTCTGCGCCTGTTGCATATTTACATCTTTATAGTGACAGAAAATTAGTGTGACAGATCTTGGTTTTGCCATTTAGAACGTCAGAGAGAGTATTTGAGCAGTATATGGACATTTCTGTTACTTATTGATGATTGAAATGCTTATTTTGTAGCTGTTACAATACAGTAAATGTTACTGTAGTAGCAACATATTCAATGCTGTGAACTGTTCTGTTTTTTATTTTCAATTTTATTGGTAATCATAAACATACTGCCAAATTTGCTTCTCATGGAGAAAACAAGAGTTAATATTGTTTATTCGGCAATCAATACATATTTTCCTTACTCTTCTTAGTTGTTTTTTTTTCTAAATTATTTTGTGATCTGGAGCCACAACATCATAATGTTAAAAAGTGATTTTTTTTAATGTACATCTGTTTCATATTTTGATTTATTTTCATTTTTAAGCAGTGGAAATTAAGCCAGAAGCACCAAGTGGCCTGGAGTCTATTACACCGTTGGACCTTCGCACTGACTTCAGGATGATGATGCCAGCAGTGGACACAACTGTGTGGGAGAAACAGTTACAACAAGAACTGCAACTAATACAAAAACAGCAGCAAATTCAAAAACAGCTCTTGATTACTGAATTTCAAAAACAACATGAAAACCTGACACGACAGCACCAAGCTCAGCTTCGAGAGCATATCAAGGTATGCCTGAGGATGACAGGTCTCTGGAGTGAATATACACAGCATAGCCACAAACTTGAGTTTTTTCTTTGCAGAAAAATCATATGCTTGGCATATATAAAAATAGACAAAACTTCTATGAATGAGAAATTCTACATTAAAATTTAATGCTGCAGTAGTTCTTTTCTGAGGAACATAAAAGAAAGATGCAATCTGACATAAGCAGTAAAACAGTATAATGGTTGTTCCTGGCTTATATTGAAAGTATTTCTCCCTTAGTATTAGATGAAAATAAAGAAAAAAAAAACAAAACAAAACACTATAACAACTTACACATTCTTTTCTTGATTAATAAGCTTTCAGTTTAATAAATATTTAAAAGTATTCCACACAAAAGAAGATCTTTTTATATGCTACTTACCCATTTTTGTTTGTAGTGAAGGCTGAGAGAAATATATAATCTTATGTTTTTATGCATAGCAGAGGTAACACATTTTCTGATAAAATAGGTGTCTATGGTTACCAAAACTGAACAACAGTAAAAAACATCAAAAAATGTCTATGCAACTTTCTCACATTACTTGTGTCGCATAATCCATGTGTCAAGTCAATCAGTTGTGTGTTCAGAATATCCCATCACACATTGTTCAACTAAATATTGTTAAATAAACCACTTTGTTTAAGCTGTTGTAAATGAAAATGGAACACACCCGAAAGCATTCATATTGAAGATCCACAACCAACCATTCATTGGTCGCAATTTCAGCCCAGTCACAGCTTATTAATTGGCTAACATTGCACTTAACCGATATCAGCATTGCAATGTGCACTGGGAGACAATTAAAGGTTTAAAGTTGAAGAAAATTTAGTGAAATCGTTATTGGGAAAAGAATATTCCTTGTACATATCCAGGATGCTTCAACAAGCAGAAGGTCATTTCACCCATTCAGATTCACTGCCTGCTGTTAAGTAATCCTGAGATGCTCCAGTTATGGATATGAATATAATTGTAACAACAAGAAGGGTGTAAAATTCAAAAGCTCAGTCATGTCCGGGCACGATCCATTTTCATTCACAACATAGTTTTACAGATGCACTTTGTTTAAAAATATTTTAGTAAAAATATGTGTGTTTTGGGAGTTGTAAGCTTACAATTTGAATCACCAAAAGTGAATTATACAAGTATTGTGAGATTTTTCATGGATTTTTTCATATTGTTGGCTCATGTCAAGTGTTGTTCAACATTTTCGTTATCTCCATTTTGCATGCATGGTCCTTTCAATGTTGAGAGTATGTGCCTGTTTGACACTTGAACAAATGTGAACAAATGTGTTATAAAAGAAGAGCCCCACGTTAATGTGTGGAATATTTCAATGATTCAGCATTCAGCATATTTGTAATTTCACAAACTATCTAGTTTTTTACTTTCTTGCATAAAAAGTAAAGGGAAAGTATTGTAATCGTCCAAAGATTCAATGTCGAGATTTTGATACGACGTTTTAGACCTTCCTGAGTACGAAAATACCATTTTTGGAATTATGTCTGTGTGTCTGTGTGTGTGTGTGTAAACACGATAACTTGAGTACACTTTCACTTAGGTCAACTAAATTTTGCATACAAGTATTAGGTACAAAACGTAGAATTCTTTCAACTTTTGAGCTATTTCCACTAACCGGATGTGGTATTTTGCCTTTTATTCAAGCAGCTGCAGAGTCCGATTTATTATTATTATTTACTTTAATAATAATTGTTTAATATATTATTAATTTGATTTGATTTGTTGTTGATGGTTCTTTAACGTACATTATATAAAAATATAATCATTGTCTTGCAGTTTACACCTCAAGTATCCATCCCCATATCTGAGTATACGTGAAAGTCTAGGGGAGACCACTCCCGATTTTTTTATAAAATAACAAACACTTGTTTGGAATCAGTAGTTTAATGAGTATTTAGTCATTTTGTGAAACACTTCAATGTTAAGATCCTGTCAATGGACTAGCATGACATCCAAGGCTTGTTCATGCTGTGCATTTGATGCTGCCAGGGTAAGCTCCAGTGACCCTGCCTGATTGAACTGGATTAATTGTGCCCAGGATATGAAGGAATTAATGGGTGCATGAAGAACGTGCTTCTAGCATGTTGCAGATAAATGGTTTGTGTAATAACTATTTTAACTAAAAGGGGACTGAAGTAGTAAATTTCCTTTTTATTTCATATGGTAACTCACTGTTTTAATGGATACACTAATAGCTGATGGTCTTACACTCTTTTATGTTAACATGTATATTTTTTCTCCACACTACGCTGTTAGGTGTAATGCCAGAACTGACTTGTAATAATTTTGAACAGTGAACTTGGAGAAACATTTATAATGATATTTGCTTTTTGAATTATGAGTCTTATTCTTAGCTGAGTTCCTATAAATTTATACAAGCTTATGTGAATAATACATTGTTATTTTTTCTGAAATTATTACGGTAGATATTTTGCTATTCTTTTTCAGTCTTGGTCCTCTGAGAATGTATCTGCAGACTTTCATTCTAACCAGTTTTCTAATTAAAGATTGATTGTGCTTTATTCATGCCTGCTATTCACACTTTAACATTTTCTGTAGTTATTGGATTAATCAAGAGGCTTACTCTGTTTTTAAAATGAATTTAGCTGTATTTGTGCATGTTTTATATGCAGAGATGCCTTGGTTTACCTAATCTTGTAAATTAAAATGTTTTTTTCTGTATATTTTGTTTTTATTTTTCAGTTAAGGCAGTTTCTTGCTAATGAGTGCACTAGTGGGAAATGGCGCTGAATTTACTGCTCCTCTTAGGCATTCATTGTCATTTGCACCTGTGTATGCTCTTTGTTAATTTGTGTTTTATTGAAAACCATTTTGACACAATTAAAGGAGCAAACTCTTCAGAATAATCTTACTAAAAAAACAGAAATGTAAAAATAGACTGAAGACGTATTCTTACCCTGTGTAATGAATGTTTACATTATTTTATTAGTATGGATTGGGAGGAGAGAAAAGGGAACCTAATTTAGTTTTAAAATGGACTTCTAATTTTACAATAGGTTGTGATAGATATAGGGGTGCCCCCAAAAGTGACAGTTGGAGCTACCTTTCTCCAAGATAGCTTATTAACAAATGAAGCAGTGTGAATCATCTGAATGTCTGAAGGCTGCACAAATAATCAGTCTGCCCTGGGATGAAAACATTTCTTTTACAAAAAGGCATAATTGAGAATATTCTTTTTTAATTGCTATTTGAAAACATTTTTACATTCTTCAGAGTTTATGACAAAGCATCTCTCCACTTAAAATTTGAAGTGCAGTTAAATGTTCAGGCAGCACAAAACACTGTAGTCTTCAGGCTGCAGTTCATCTAAATCCTTTACATATGTTGGGTTAAGAATATGTAGTTAATCTAACTGAAGTGCTGTTTCACTCACATAACTGATTCCTCCAGGTTGTACCATTCAAAAAACTTTATAAATCTTCAATTAAGGTCAATTTGTCCCTGCAAATAGTTATTTCCTAAAGTACCTAAAGACAGGCAGTGTGGTGTAGTGGTTAAGGCTTTAGACTTCAAACACTCAGGTTGTGGGTTCAAATCCTGCTACTGTCACTGTGTGACCATGAGCCAGTCACTTAACTTGCCCGTGCTCCAATTGGAACACCATAAGCAATGTAACCAATTGTATCATAAATGTTGTAAGTCGGCTTGGATAAAGGCATCAGCCGAATAAGTAAATTTAATACCACGCTAAATTTAACATTTGTTTGATGGAATATAGCTGTTAAATGCTTGTTGTGCCGATGTTGTAAACAATATCAAGAGCTGACATAACACTCCTGAACCCAGAACAAAAAGTTATTTATTAGATAAACACAAAATATACAAATGAGAAAGGAATACAGCAAGTAGTTAAAGTGCTAACAGAAACAGAAAGCAACATTTTTAGATTTTTGTGGGCCTGCCTATACAGGTAAGTCTCTGTCTATCATTTGGGATGACTGGCCATACTTGCCTGATTCCCTATCATGATATTACACCCCCAGAATCACTTCTTCCTCCTATTTTCTTAACTTTGCAAAGTATTAGACCCAAATTCACCTACAAATTCCAGACTTGTTTTTTAAGCCCCAGCCCAGAGTTACATCATTGATCTCTCTCATGAACCATTTCTGTGGATGCCCTTAGAAATACAAGGGCCATCCATCCAGAGCCTATTTTGCCAGCCCAATGTACCTTTTTACACATTAGCTTCAATTCCAAGTTGATGTACCAGATGCGGGCGGCACGGTGGTGCAGTGGGTAGCGCTGCTGCCTCGCAGTTAGGAGACACAGGTCTGCTTCCCAGGTCCTCCCTGTGTGAAGTTTGCATGTTCTCCCCGTGTCTGTGTGGGTTTCCTCCTTGTGCTTTGGTTTCCTCCCATAGTCCAAAGACATGCAGGTTAAGTGCATCCTAAATTGTCCCTAGTGTGTGCTTGGTGTGTGTGGGTTGGCGCCCTGCCCGGGGTTTGTTTCCTGCCTTGCACCGTGTGTTGTCTGGGATTGGCTCCAGCAGACCCCTGTGACCCTGTAGTTAGGATATAGCGGGTTGGATAATGGATGGATGGATGGATGTACCAGATGCCATTGTGGGCCCCAGATGGTCTGTCTTCCCCTCTATATTAAGGAGCAGGGGTCAACATATACTTTTATTGGATCACCTTGTTGCCACCTACTGTCCATGGAGAGTTTTGTCAGTATACTGTCTGTCTCTCATTGCTCTTATTTTACTTCCATGTCCTTGCTAGAGTGGATTTAGCTCTGCTCTCTAGAGCACAGTCAACCCCTGCCTCTGCCTTACACAGCACCTCCTGCCTTCAGCAATCATGTCCATTTCTGTACCATTGACAATGGATTATGACTGACATCATGTCAATAAAGTTTTCATTTGCATTTAATTCCATTAAGATAAGATATATCTGGCATTATGAAGTAACTGTGTGTAGTTAATAGAATATGGAATAGTAAATTACATACAGAAATAATATTTTGAATGCCTTGTAAAAACTACTAAATATATCAACGTGAATACCTTAATGCATGTTGCTAATTTTTGTGTTTATTTATAATTAATAGATTAATTGCACATAAGGAAATGTTGTAAAACTTTAAACATGTTGTAGCATTTGTGATGATTAATCAGTTTGCTATGGTTAAAGTCACCTTTGGATGACAATTATTTATGAACTTTTGAATGTGTTTATTGTCACTCAGGCTTGTCAGTCTGAATTGATTTAGCTTCTACCATCCTTGTCATGTACTCCCTAGCTTACTGCTCAATTGCCACCATTACATCAAAAGTTATGATAATCAGTCATTTCCATTTACCCAAGGCTCAACATGCAATGTTTTATTGGTTACAATTTCATCCTGTTAAGGATCCTATAGCATTTTCTGTGTGTTGTTTTTTTCTGATTTACTTTTGTCCTTTCTGTTATAGACCTAATGACTCCACGTTCTGCATCTTTACTTGTCTGATCACCTCCCTGGCTATTCTAAATTTCTTTAACGTACACTATGGATGCAACTTTGAAAGTTTGCATTTGTTATCTGTCCTTGACCTTCTCGTTTACTTTAAACCCTCAAACTCTCACATTGTCTGACCCTTAACTGATGGTATTGTATCTGTTTTGGGCTTCTGTAACCATGCTTCACTCAGAGTAGTTTTCTGGCTCAGTACTGCATTTGGAAGTTGGTTCTTACAAACTGAAAACTGGACTCCAAGAGCCATAAGTGAGACAGGATCTCAGTCTTTTCAGCTGTTCAGTGGAAGAGGTGAATTCACAAATACGAACACCAAAACCATTGCAAAAGGCACATTCTGAACTGGGAATAGAGATGTATAATATTCCTTTTAATTAGAATGCAGCATTTAACAAAAATGAAAGCAGGAAAAAGAGGGAATTGAAAAAAAGCAAAGAATGAGAGCCAAATTTGCATGACAAGGTCAAGAAAGCACAAACTGCAAGCCATGCCTCTTGATGTCTTCATTTGGCAGGGAATGAAGGCTACAGGCACAATGTTCAAGCAAAGGATTGGTACATTCTTATTTTGTCTACCACTCAATCATGATGCCGCAATACCTAGCATTGCCCTGTAACCTAAACTGAGTTCAGAAAGGTCAGTATATGGACAGAGTGGTCAGAGAGGTGGTATGCCTGACATTCTGCAAACTATCTTTTCATATTTAAACATAAACATTCATTTCAATTTGCCCTTTCACAAACAGAATTTTAAAAGTTAAAATAACAGTGCAAAAAAATTGCAATATCTGTTTTTCTCTGAATTGAATCTCATATCGAATTGAAGAATATTTCCTTGAAATTTATTCAGCCATCCAGAGAAACCTTTTTCACTTAAATTAATTTTCACTGTTAATAGAGATAATAAAAATTGCATATTCTGTTGGTAGAGACATTAGTGTAGTGGCAACAGTAAGGAATTACATGCAGAAGCAGTGCAATTGAAAGTGGAGAGCAGTTCATTAAGAAATACTCAGAATCCTTCCCTAGCAGAAGGTCACAAACTTCATTCAAGACTGGTATATACTCCTTCTCATTAATGATCTACCCTTCATGGGATCATAAGAAATTTGACAAACGAGAGGAAACCATTCAGTTCAGTCCATCAACTGTCCCAATATCTCATCCAGATTCTTCTTAAAGATTGTCAAGGTTTCTGCTTCAACAACATGCCTCAGTAGTTTGTTCTAGATTCCCTCAACTATCTGTGTGCTTCATGGTTCCATTCCTAAATGCACTTTCCCTGAATGTCCATTGATGTCCTCAAGTACCCTGAATCTGAAAAAAATTCACCGAATCAATTTTATTAATTTCTTTGAGAATTTTGAAGACCCGTCGTAACAATTTTTAATAGTGCAGCTCAGAATTTACTGTAATTCTAAGCACAATACAGGAAAATCAACATTAAAAAAAAATCCTTCCATTAATTTAAGGGCATTAAATTTTCCTACCATTATGAATAATAATTGTGACTGCTATAGATCTCAAAAATAAGTTGGTACTGATCTGTAGGGTTGATAATAGTGTTAAATATTTATTGAACATTAAAGCATAAGATAAGATACTACAAATTTATGACTGCTCATCTTATAATCAGGGTCTAAGCCAAACAAAAATTGCTCCACATAGATAGATAGATAGATAGATAGATAGATAGATAGATAGATACTTTATTAATCCCAAGGGGAAATTCACATAATCCAGCAGCAGTATACTGATGCAAAAAACAATATTAAATTAAAGAGTAATAAAAATGCATGTAAAAACAGACAATAATTTTGAATAATGTTAGCGTTTACACCCTACGGTAAACTTATCTTATCTTGGCCAACACTTGTTCATGCAATTCTGGCAAAAGCAACTAACTTCAGATTATTTTTTATTTATCATAGTACTGTATATACTGTCCAACTAGGAAGGCAGATCTGTTTCAGATTTATCAAACTGCCCTTTCACATTATTCTGAGTTAGTCTTTCTTCTTCCAAAACTTCATTTTATGTCTTTCAGTCTTTCACTCTGTATTCTCAGGATCTTTTTTATACATTTGCCTGACAGGTGCTAATTAGTGACTGATTAGCCTACCAATTAGGACTGCAGCCTTAACCATCAATTTATGTCTTCTCAGTTGTATAATGTTTAAGTTAACTCTTACACAAATGTTTACTTACATGCTGTGTCAGACAGGATCTTTTCAGTTTTGAGTCACTAAAACCTGTTAAAGTTTGAATGTCTGGAATCATCACACACTTTTACAATACGTAAGACTATTATAATAATAAAATTGCAGTTAGGTTTACCATTAGTTAGGCTTTTTGAATTATAATTATGGTTGTATTTTTTTTCTTTTACACAGTTACAGCAGGAACTTCTCGCCGTGAAACAGCAACAGGAGCTTTTGGAGAAGGAACGCAAACTCGAGCAGCAGAGACAGGAGCAAGAAATTGAAAGGCATCGCAGAGAACAACAGTTTCTGATCTTGAGAAATAAAGACAGAAGCAGAGAAAGTAAAGATTTTTCTCTTTTATATAGTATTAAGTTTTAATTTATCATGGCCAAAGATATAACTTTTCTAAACCTGAAATAGCAAATGTCAGCAATGGAAAATCTGACCAACTATAATGTACTAGTTTTAACTTTGTTTCCCTTTTAACCTTTGATCAAACTAACAGTGTGTACGCATCAGCCAAAAGCCCTTATTTATTTTCTTATTGGAAAATTGTGCATAATATACCTAAATCAAAATGTGGAAACGGTATTCACACAAAACAAGACTTGTCTGGATGAACTTTTGAATTAACTTTAGAACAGGGGTTCTTAAACTTTTTAATTTGATGACCCAAATCATAAAATTGATGCCACATTGAGACCCAAAAGATGATTATTACCATAATGACCACAGCGCCATATACAGTCAAATAATATCCATCCATCCTCCAACCCGCTAAATCCGAACACAGGGTCATGGGAGCCAATCCCAGCCAACACAGGGCAGGAACCAATCCTGGGCAGGGTGCCAACTCACCACAGGACACACACAAACACATACCAAGCACACACTAGGGCCAATTTAGAATCGCCAATCCACCTAACCTGCATGTCTTTGGACTGTGGGAGGAAACCGGAGTGCACGGAGGAAACCCACACAGACACGGGGAGAACATGCAAACTCCACGCAGGGAGGACCCGGGTCTTCTAACTGCGAGGCAGTAGCACTACCACTGCGCCACCGTGCCGCCCAGTCAAATAGCAGTTACATTATAATACAAAACAGTTTAGGTTTTGTTCATATTTAAGCATATTTCTCACAAGAATATTGCTAAAAGAGTGAAAAAGTTAACATATTGTTAAACAACAATACTTAATTTAAACAGGAAATAGATTCATGTGATGTATCACTGCCAGAGTAAATGCTTAGTATGAGCTTAGTTCAGGTAAAAGAAATGTATTCTTTCTTGAAAATGACTGTGCTGTAAGGATGTGATGATTTTTGAAATGATAGTGTGAATGGTCACTAAACTTAATGGCTTCACTCACAGCACCACAGAGTCGCAACATGTTGCATGTTTTTTTTACTTGCAGACAGTTTGATTTAACTAAGGTAGACAAGAAATAAAATGGTAAAAAAAATAGTTTTATCAATACAGTTTATTTGCCTTTTCTTTTTTAAAAATAAAGTTTTTCAAGTCATGCTCCAATATTAGCAGTACATTATTCTAAAAGAGTGAAAATTGTTGAACATGTTCTAGTTTTAATTTAACAATTCTATAGCCTTAGCGCAAAATTGGAGTTGTGTTATTCAGTAAAATTTCATGCACTATTTGTGTTATACTGGCAATAGGATAGATCTTGATAAGGAATTTAGAGAACAGTTCAGACTGAAATGTTTCATGCTTCCAACTGTCAGTGTGCTAAATGGCAAAGGCTCCGCTCTGCAGCTCTACTTTCTCCAAACTTTAATTCATATCTTTGATGTCAATTATCTTAGTTTGATTGTGTAATAGGTTGCGACCCGCAGTTTAACAAAACACTATCTTTATAGACTAAAATATGATTGTGAAAGCATGTTTAAATAAAGATACTGTATCTTTATAGACTAAAATATGATTGTGAAAGAATGTTTAAATAAAGATACTGTATACTTTAAACTAGTCAAGCATTTACTAAAATAAAAGCTTTTGATTGTTCTGTTTATTTTAATAAATGTTGCTTGATCATTAACTGGTCCCCAATCTAGGTTTCTATTTTGCATTCATTAATTCAGGGTTTGTCTGCTGTTCATTGCAACCCTGTCCATACCAGGAGATAATGATACAGAAGCTCAATGGATTGCAATAAAACTTTTGACAGTTGTGTCTATGCTGAGAGTTTCCTGTAGGATCCAGTCTTTTAAAACCTATGTTTAAAATTTTATGAATGTTCTGAATTTTAGTGAATTAGGCCAGATGAAACATAAAGTGAAATACAGAGCAAACTTCTGTGTGCAATTAAGGATTCTATCTGTGAGTCTATATATATATATATATATATATATATTGTCAGGGATGCCAGGGGCAACGAACCGGCCGGGATGCCGTGAGGTACCGGATGTGGGTCTAAGCCCACCCTGGATCACGTGGGGGCCGCCTTCCTGGTTGCTCTGGGGGCCAAGGGTACAGGGCATGGAAGCTCCACCCTGTAGGGGCCCGTGGTCACCGCCAGGAGGCGCCCCAATGCCTTGGGGACCTGTTACCCCAGCACTTCCGCCACACCAGGAAGTGCTGGGGGGAAGAGTTAGGACGGTGCCCGGAGAGCTGCCAGGAGGACAGCCGGCACTTCCGCCACGCTGGGGCGTGGCCAGAGGAGGAATGCCGGGAACACCTGGGGCTCATCCGGGGACTGTTTAAAAGTGGCCGTCTCCATTCATTCAGGGCTGGAGTCGGGTGGAAGGAGGACGAAGCAGAGAGGAGAGTGGAGGCGGCCCGAAGAGAAGGCATTGTGTGGCCAGGACTGTGTTTGGGGTTTGCGCACTGACTTTGAATTGTAAATAGTTTGTAAAATAAACGTGTGGTGGTGGATTACAACATGTCTGCCTGTCTGTGTCCGGGTCAACTTCCACAATATTGTCAGAGGTGCCAGGGGCGATGACCCGGCCGGGATGCCATAAAGGACCGGAAGAGGCCGTGCGCCCGCCTTGGATCATATGGGGGCTGCCACCCTGGTTGCTTTGGGGGGCATGGAAGCCCAACCCTGTAGGGGCCCATGGAAGTGCTGGGGGGAAGAGAAGCAGGGACACCCGGAATGCTTCCGGGAGTACAGCCGGCACTTCCGCCACACAGGGGCGTGTCGGCGGGTGATTGCCGGGGAGCACCTGGAGCATATCCGGGTGAGGATAAAAGGGGCCGCCTCCCTTCATTCGGGGCTGGAGTCGGGTGGAAGAAGGACAAAGCAAGAGGAGCGAGAGTGGAGGCGGCCCGAAGAAAGGCAAGAGTGAGAGAGGCCTGGACAATGGGGACTTTGGGGTTGGTGTGCACTGACTTTTGTAAATAGTTGTGTTGTAAATAAACGTATGGTGGTGGAAAACAACATGTCTGCCTGTCTGTGTCCGGGTCCTGTTCACAATATATATATATATATATATATACAGAATATATATAGCACTGTACCAAGTGCTGCCACGATAGCCTCTACCAACTTGCTACCCTAATCTTTGAGTAAGTGGTTTTAGAAAAACAATCTTATATGGCTTTTTGCTACAGTAGGAAAACATGGTGGTGAAGTGGCCAGGCATGCTGCCTCACAGATAGGTTTAATTTTTGCTCCTATCATTGTCTGTGTGGGGTGTGCACATTACCCCATGTCACCTTGGGTTTTCCTCCCATATTATCAAAGACATGTCCTTAGTATATAAGGATATTAGGATAATTGTCAATGGGCTGGCTCCCTGTCCAGGGCTGGTTTATGCCTTGTGTCCTCTGCTGGTGTGATAGATTCTGACAATTTGTAGCCCTAATTTAGATTAATCAGTTTTAAGAATTTATGAATGTATGCATACTTTTTGTGACCTGTAGAGGGTGAAGCAGCAGCTTAAACACCCAGACACAACCAGACCATACAGTCACGGGTTCAAATATAGATTATTTTTTATTGTCAAAATATCTTTTACTGGATCTTCTGTTACGCAGTACACTCACACCTTGCCTGCAGCAACTCCACACATTGTCACCTGAGGACCTCAACAGGGCTGCCTATTAAAACTACAACTCACATGCAGCCCTACAGTTTCAAAAGGAAGCATTTCTCCCGCCACCTCTGGCACTGGGGGAGAAAGCCTTTCTGTCCAGTAGCCTCTCTTAGTCTATCTATTTTCCCTTCCTGAGTATGAAAAGGAGTCCACATACACTGACCTACATAGTGACCACCTGGCTGGGAAAGGACCATCCTCCATCATAGTCGTTTAGTCAGTCCATCTATTAGGGCAATTACAAAGTACATACATTTCTATAATGAGAATCATCCCAAAGTGCTTCACAAGTGCTTGGTGATGCAATTCGTTCAATATATACTATATGTATGTGTATATATATATATATATATATATATATATATATATATATACATACACTGTGAGAAGAACGCCCAGCCACAGACAGACACCGAATGTTCCGAATACACAAGCTTTTATTAAACACAACACTACACAGTGCCATAACCGGCCAACTCAGTCTAATTCTATCCTTCTAAGTCTTCAGCCAACTTCTCCTCCTCCTTAGGTTCCTGTCTTCCCCTTCCCAACTCTAGCGCCGATTGGAGTGTGGTGGCCTCCTTTATACAGTATCCGGAAGTGCTCCAGGTGCTTCTTGATTAGCACCCGGCAGCACTTCCCGGTGTGGCAGAAGTGTTGCATGCTGATTCAGCTCCTCTTCTGACAGCACTTCCTGTTGTGGCAGAAGTGCTGTCGACCAACGTTCTGGAGCTGTCCAGGTGCCCCCTGGTGGTGGCCACGTCTTCCCACAGGGTTGAGTGTCCTGGCTCTGTGGCCCCCATGCAACCCAGGAAGGCTTCCCTCTCACGTTCCGGGGAAAATACTGTCCCTCTCCCGGTCCTTCCCATTTCCTGGCATCCTGGTGGGGCAATGTCCCCGGACACCTGTCAATATATATATGAACTGCATCACTCAGTATTTGTAAAGCACTTTGGGATGGTTCTCAATACAGAAACATGTATCTTTTATACATGCATCTACTGTATTCATGGTTTTCATAATGTACAGTGCATCCGGAAAGTATTCACAGTGCATCACTTTTTCCACATTTTGTTATGTTACAGCCTTATTCCAAAATGGATTAAATTCATTTTTTTCCTCAGAATTCTACACACAACACCCCATAATGACAACGTGAAAAAAGTTTACTTGAGATTTTTGCAAATTTATTAAAAATAAAAAAATTGAGAAAGCACATGTACATAAGTATTCACAGCCTTTGCCATGAAGCTTAAAATTGAGCTCAGGTGCATCCTGTTTCCCCTGATCATCCTTGAGATGTTTCTGCAGCTTAATTGGAGTCCACCTGTGATAAATTCAGTTGATTGGACATGATTTGGAAAAGCACACACCTGTCTATATAAGGTCCCACAGTTGACAGTTCATGTCAGAGCACAAACCAAGCATGAAGTCAAAGGAATTGTCTGTAGACCTCCAAGACATGATTGTCGCGAGGCACAAATCTGGGGAAGGTTACAGAAAAATTTCTTCTGCTTTGAAGGTCCCAATGAGCACAGTGGCCTCCATCATCCGTAAGTGGAAGAAGTTCGAAAACCACCAGGACTCTTCCTAGAGCTGGCCGACCATCTAAACTGAGCGATCGGGAGAGAAGGGCTTAGTCAGGGAGGTGACCAAGAACCCAATGGTCACTCTGTCAGAGCTCCAGAGGTCCTCTGTGGAGAGAGGAGAACCTTCCAGAAGGACAACAATCTTTGCAGCAATCCACCAATCAGGCCTGTATGGTAGAGTGGCCAGACGGAAGCCACTCCTTAGTAAAAGGCACATGGCAGCCCGCCTGGAGTTTGAATGAGTGTGAATGCCAGGCGTCACGTTTGGAGGAAACCAGGCACCGCTCATCACCAGGCCAATACCATCCCTACAGTGAAGCATGGTGGTGGCAGCATCATGCTGTGGGGATGTTTTTCAGCGGCAGGAACTGGGAGACTAATCAGGATAAAGGAAAGATGACTGCAGCAATGTACAGAGACATCCTGGATGAAAACCTGCTCCAGAGCGATCTTGACCTCAGACTGGGGCGACGGTTCATCTTTCAGCAGGACAACGACCCTAAGCACACAGCCAAGATATGAAAGGAGTGGCTTCAGGACAACTCTGTGAATGTCCTTGAGTGGCTCAGCCAGAGCCCAGACTTGAATCCGATTGAACATCTCTGGAGAGATCTTAAAATGGCTGTGCTTCCCATCCAACTTGATGGAGCTTGAGAGGTGCTGCAAAGAGGAATAGGAACACCAAAGATAGGTGTGCCAAGCTTGTGGCATTATATTCAAAAAGACTTGAGGCTGTAATTGCTGCCAAAGGTGCATCGACAAAGTATTGAGCAAAGGCTGTGAATACTTATGTACATGTGATTTCTCAGTTTTTTTATTTTTAATAAATTTGCAAAAACCTCAAGTAAACTTTTTTCATGTTGTCTTTATGGGGTGTTGTGTGTAGAATTTTGAGAAAAAATTTATTTAATCCATTTTGGAATAAGGCTATAACATAACAAAATGTGGAAAAAGTGATATGCTGCGAATACTTTCCGGATGCACTATATTTACTGGAATTAGGCTCTGTGTGAGTATGTATACTGTATATAAAATATGTGTACGTACAGTATATACAGTATACTTACATAGACACACACAGTATAAATTTACAATTAAAGTACAGGTGGGTAAAAAATACTCGTTCAGAGTCATACAGAGAGTCTAAAGTGGAGATTCACCCAGAAGGACTGTGGTTTAAAGTCTAGTGCCATAGCCACAAGCCCACAATGTTGCTCTCTTATTCATCTGTTGGTTTAATGCTACAGTATATATTCATAGTGAGTGGTGGGTAGCACTTACTAAGCCAGGATACAAGATTCTGTTGTAAACATTTAACTCCAGACATGCTGGATGCTTTATTTTCCTTTGCTTCTTTTTACTAAGGAATGTCCCAAAATCTCCCACTTTGGTCTTTCCAAATAATTCAGAAGAGTTTCTATAGTTGCAGAACCCTGATAGTTTCAATTTATCCACACTAGAATTTTGATGTATTCATCACTTGACTTAGGTTCAGGTTCTACTATTCTCCACACCCTTCTTGGGTATTTCCATGGTCTTTCCAGATGTCTGTACCTTTTATAGAGATAAAATGGCTATTATTTCCCTATTCACTTTCAATGTTAAGTGCAGCAACATACATAAAGAATATTGTTATAGCTGGAACACAGTCATCTTAAATGACGACAGACACATTTTTTTTAGTTTCTGTCAAAACTTAAGAGTGATGGTGGAGCAGTGAACTTATTATTTTTTTACTTCAATCCTGGTTCCTTTGCTTTCAGTCTTCACATTTAAATTAATTAACTTCTTTGATCTGATTCATTTTGTCTTTGAGCTGTGAGAGGAATCCTACCTGCATTTCAGAAGGACATACAAACTCCACACCCAAGGGTATTTCAGACCATGAAAAGTGTAGTTCAGTTGTAGCAAGACTACCTGTGGCACCCATGTTTTCTTCAACATGCATTAATTACTAGCTAATTTATTCCTTAGTTATTAAATGTAGCAAATGCAGTACAGCATAAGACAATCAATAATAACAAGGAAAACAAACTTAGACACATAAACATTACACACTAGTGATCTTTCATTTCCAGCAGCTGTTTGAAAAACCTGAGGATTCTTGTGGCTATTTTAAAGCAAAAACAGAATTTCTTTTTTTATTTTTTTAATTGTAGATGTTGACTCAAGTTGCTTAAGGGTGATTATGTACATACATGACTCATAATATCTCACATTTCACCATAATTTTATTACTTATAAAATTACTTTTAAAATTACTTATAAAATTATTAGTTCCAAAGGGTAAAAATAGTGAACAGGTAGAGCAGCTTTTTTTTCTCTAAATCAGGTTAAATGAATTTTTGAGGTGTGTGAAATGCAAACAATGTTACTGTAAAAGAGTTACCTGTCTTAAAAAGATTGCCAGACTGATGAGCCACGGTGTTTGTTGTTTTATGTTTCTCAGAAGGCACAGCATTTGGTGAAATGTGAATT
>JANRMT010062841.1:57058708-57075291 GCA_026402145.1 Polypterus bichir lapradei | reverse complement strand
AAAGAAAGAAAGAAAGAAAGAAAGAAAGAAAGAAAGAAAGAAAGAAAACAAATTAACTTTAATTGTTCCTTGGGGAAGCTTTTGCAAAATGAGTAAAAAGACAAAAAAATAAAAACAAGTAAACTTCTGATCGGGCTAAAGACAGAAGAACTGATAAGAATGTGAGGAAAATATGAATGTTAAGTTAGGGACATTAGTAAAGAATATTATTTTAGAGTAAAGAAAAACGAAGAGAGATTAAATAAGCAACGATTTTTCTTTTTGGAAACTGACCCTATTCTGATTGGTAGAGATCTCAGAGGACAGCTGTTTTGGTCACATATCATATGAAGTTATTATTAAAATATGATTCATAATTGCTAGTACAGGTCAGGTTCATAATATCATTTAAATAACTTTATTTTACAACTGTGGTACATGAGGAGGGCAGGCCCAAACGCTTTCAGCCTTTCACGTTAAGTGACAGCAATAATGCGTGTATAGAGCAGTTTGGGCTCTAAGTGTTGTGATTCTGTGTGCTTTTAAAAAATTCCTGTGCACTGTTAGCTTCTTTTTGTACATAGCTGTCATGGAGTTTTCATGTTCTTCCCATGTCTGCGTGGGTTTCCTCCAGGTTCTCCAGTTTCCTCCCACATTTGCAGGTTAGGTGGATAGGTGTTTCCTAAATTGGCCTGAGCATTGGCCTGTGTTTGTTCTGCAAGGTACTGGCGCCCTGTCCAGGGTTTGCTCTTGCCTTGTGCCATATGCTACCTGGGACAGGCTCTAACAGACCCCCACAGCCCTCTTCATGACTAAATGGTTAAGAAAATGGCTGTAGTAGAGAAGAGGCAAAGCACTTGTAAGGAAAGGAAATGTCAAACTTAAGGAACGAAGAGAAAGTTAATGAGAATAAAAAGGATTTCAAACCATATCTGCATTCATTCATTTCATTAATGACTACAAATTACGCTTAGAATGAAAATAAAGTATGTTGTGTAAATTTGCAATTTAAGGATTATGACAAACTAAAAATCTAGTGGCTCCAGAAAATCATATGATTCTGAATAAATATTCCACAACTCAAACCTCATCTCATACCATTACAGTGTTGCTGAGATAAGAAAAAGAAAAAAAAAAGTCTAGAAAATATTGTGGATATTTTTTTCTTTTAACCAGTTTACTACAAATAGTGATTCTGGTACTTTCATTAACACTTTACTCACTTGAGTGGTCTGCGGTATAAAATAAGTGGTGGGGAAATTAACATTTTAAAAGCACTTTCAGATGGCATTAGTAATGGATATGATAGTAGGATAATCAGCAAAGGTATGTTCCACGATCCACAAAGTTATGGAAAACAGTAATATTTTGCATGAGGCTGAGTAAAAATGAAGAAAAAAGCTGTAGATTTTAAAGTAAACAGGTTTAAATGTGTTGAATGTCACAAAACATTGCTGTACAACTTTAAGGGCAAGAATTATTTATTTTATTTTTTTTTGCACTGAACAAAAAGCCATTTTGCCCATATGTGTGGAAAAAATATAGGCTTGCGGCAAGGCTGGCTATAACAGCACTGCTAATGGGTAATGTTGGCCAGTAGATATGTTCTAGGCAAGAATTCACTGTTTATATTGGAAAAACAAAGAATTAAATGGAAATGTCAGTGGGCACCGGCAGGGCAGTGTTCATCATACCATGAAGGAATGTATTCTGTCAGGTTAGTACACCTGCTGAACCATTAAACAGAAACGAATCTGAGAACTTCAGTCCATCCCCTTTCTCTATCAGATTCTCCTTTAGAAGGATGAGGGAAGCCGGAGTATATCATGGCAGCACCAGGCACAGGATGAGAACTAACGGTGAATGTAACAATAGTTCATCATGCACACATCTATATTCACTTCCTTTGGCATAATTTAGATTTCCTGTTAAATTAATTCTGCATGTTTTTTGGTTATAGTACACAAAGTAAAAATTTATATAGACCTGAGGAGAAAATGCAAAATTCTTATAGGCAAACATAGCAATAAGAAACGAACTCCAGCCTGTTGAGCAGTTCTTACAACTGCGCCAGTGTGGCACCTTGCCGAGGACATGTTCAGTAGAGTTCTTTCCTGTATTAGACAGACTAAAGCTGTGAGTGAAATATATAATGTAAAATACGCATTCATCATTAGTCAAGAAAACAAGTTGCCCTTGTTGTGATGAGCCTTTTTGAAACACATCCAGCATAACCAGAGAAGCACTTTGTAGAATAAACAGCATGGCTCTCTTGAGATTACCAAAGATATTGGAAAAACACAAAAGGCTTTTTGGGGAAGGCATAATCATTATTTTGAAGTACAAAGCAGATTCAAGAATAGGTCCACATGCTGAAATCTGGCTTTGCTAAAAACATTTAGACTCATTTTCACTTTTTTATTTTATGCTAGATTTCACTTGCTAAATTTAGCATAGTATGCAGATAGCACCAGTTGTATTTACCCAAAGCCAAATAAAACACTAAGAATTTATGAAGTGTTGTGGTTTTATTTTATATTTAAAAATGACAGAGTTGCGAGAGTTAGTACACAACTAAATCAGGCCAAAAATATCAAAACTAAAATTAATACCAGAAACCAAAAAATGAGATGACAAACAAAATCAAAATACCTATTTACATTTCCTTAAGAAATTTTGCAATTCTTTAAAGATCTTTCCTTAAAAATTCTGAAGTCTGGATAATTATGTTTGCCTCCATATTATAAAAAGGCAATGTGATGACATCTCAGGTCATAAACGAAAAACATTTTGGGGATGTTGTAATAAAAAATATGGTGGAGCTGATGAAAAAAAGGTTAATGTGATAAAATTAGTGAAATAACAGAAAAACAATTAAATTAAAAAAATAATAATTTTGGATAAAAAATACAAAAAGAATGTAAAATGACGTTAAAACAATCCTAAAAGTGGAGATCACAGAGTTATTGTTAATAGTAGTATAGAAGTAAAGCTATAAGCTCTTCTCGTTGCTGAAGATAAATTTGCTGGTCTTGGAGGGTAGTAGCTGTTTAATAAAATGGAACTAACATATCAATCCACAGGAAGAATTCACCCCTTGGACGTTTTCACGTTTTATTATTATCCACGACTGAATCACATTTGAGTTCATTTGGCTTTTTTGACTTTGATCAACAGAACAAAATTCTTTATAACAAAGTGAAAACAGACCTCTACTCAGTGGTCTGAATTAATTTCAAATATAAAACACAATTGAATAATTAATTGTGTTCACTAATGATCCATTCATTGTGAGTAGCATTCCAGAGGGTCTGCCTTTTGTGAAATATTTTTCGTGAAGGCCCCATAAACACCTTTACAAACACAAGACTAAGTCCTGGCCATACTGCAACTAACAAAATATTTGGCTATTGCTGTTTCGCAGTTTTATTATTTGATTCTTCATATCTTCTAAGACATTTCAACCTTGTGTTAATATATAGAAGCGTACATTTTACTTCCGTAAAGTAGAGTCATGGCTGCCAATTTTAAGCCATTTCTTTTTTCTGGTTAATAACTGTTTGTAAATACGCATATCTAATTTTAGATAAATCCACTGTAATACAAGGATAAATGCCTGTGTTTCTGTCCAGTTGCTATGTCTCTGTCATTCCAAAAGATGGCACATCATAAGCAATCTATTAATAAAATGCTTGCATTTTCCATTCCAACAGATGGCGCATCACAAACATTAACACCGCTTTTACAAATCCCATGCCAAATTGCATACGATAGAGACGTATGCACTGTATGGTGCTCTGCAAATGTAGGCCTACGTTGATTACTTAGATTTCAACCAGTCTTAGAAGAGTAGCACAGCTACTTCCATTATAAATAACTAATATGTTCATTTCCTTCTTAATACATGTTACGATCCAACAGGACAGAGACAATCTTTTCAATATTTAATTCAGGGTAGTCTCTTACTTTGCAGTGTACAGTGACCTCTTACTGCATTCATGAATTGAAGGAGGTAACTATAGATAAATATGGATGATTCAGGTGCATACATATCTTTCATTACCAAGATATTTTATTATTGAGTGGTGAGCCCAATGAAGTGTCATTATTGGAGAAAACTGCAACAACATTAAAAATAAAACATTAAGAAAAATCTTTTCACTTGGCACCTCCAGGTAAACAGCACCATTTACATTTATTCATGACATTACCTGACAAAAGGAATGACACAGAATGCATGCATGCTTCTCAGTTTCAGAAGAATTTACCTGTATATATTAAGTAGCATTTTTTTTATGAAATGCAATGATATGACTCTATGGGTATAAATTTTGGAGTAATGATCCTTTTCAGATCTTAAATTCTCCTCTATAGTTTTTGTCTGAACCTTAGCTTATGACAGTTTCCCCTCTGACCTGGGGTTAGAATAAGGTCACCATCCCTCTTGTGTGTCATAAAAAATGACTAAAGGAAAACAGTATCAAGAAGGTTATCTGACCTTAAAATTGTCTACTCCAATACTCCCATGATGAAGTACAAAGGTGAAAGTTACAAATCATGGATAGAGTGGAGCCTATTGTACCCCATGGGTCCTTTGACCTACCTGTTGAATAACAAGACTGAACCACAGGCAGGAGAAAAGAAATGGAAGCTCATTTTGTAGCAAGGGAGATAAAGGAGAGGCAGTGGTGTAAAGGAGAAAGAATAAAGATTGCAACTCGGGATCTTGGGAGCGTGGTGGAAGTACTGACCAGAAGGAGAGTACATCTATGCTACATATGTAATAAAAGAAGGGTAAAGGTGCAAGAATGCTTAGTGGGAATAATGGCAGGTACACGTGTTTCTGGCTTTGGAGAAGTGATAACAATGCTGGGGTTGATGTATTTGTGTCAGACAAATGATTCAAAAAAATATAGGTGTAGAGGGCGAGTATGCATATTGCAATATTGATTGTAGAAAAAAAATGGATGAAAAAAGTCTTTAGCACATAGAAAGATGAGAAGATTGTAATAGGTGGTGACTTTAATGGGCATGTTGGAGCTAGTTCTGAAGGTTATGAGAGAGCCTGTGGGATTTTAAGTTTGGTACTAGGAATATTGAGTGTGAAAGAATTCTTGAGTCTGGTAAAGGCCCTGACACATTATGTAACTTTTCCAGTGATTTTCAGTCATCGACTTCATTTATATAATCTTAGTGAGTTTAAGACAGACATAGCTTGCTCCGGTGATCCTTAGTATTGCAGTGAGTCAATTGCAACGGTGGGCTTGGTGTATATGGGAGCTGACCACCAATGAGTGCTCAGCTGGAAGTACAATGTATATAATGCAGTTACAAGGAATAAACCTGTTTGATTTTGTCTTAAGTCGTAGGGGCAGGTTCATGTAGGGAATAAGGAATGCAGGTGTTTTGGACCTTGCAAACAGAATTCACACACATCTGTCTAATGCCTTTTTTTTAATGTACAGAATGTAAAAAGAAAACAAAAATGGTAGAAATTGTAGCTGGACTCGTTGTGCCTGTTGTGACAGATAGGGGCGCTGTTGTCCCCTTGAACCCTCAGATCAGACGCCGGACACCAGATAAAAGTCCAAATAATGGATTTATTATAGTAATAATGTGCACAAAGCACCCTCCACTCCACAATACTCATAAATAAACACCAATCAATAATCAATAGACAATCCTCCTCTCCCAGACGCGTTGCCACCCTTCCTCACTGCTCAGCTCAACTGCTGGGATCTCCTACAGTCCTTTTATATTCCCTGATCCAGAAGTGCTTCCCATCCCCCCAGTCCATGTGACTCTTATCATTTCCGGGTCAGATTAAAACTCTTCTTTTCTTCAGCCCGGAAGTATGTCATCTCCTCTGTCCCCGTGACTGGAAATTACTTCCGGGCTATATGGACGATATAAGTCTCTGAGCCTCCCTGCAGCGTTCCTTTGCGGCCCCCATGGTATCCAGCAGGGCTGTGAAAGAAAACTCCAATGTCCATGATGCCCTGTTGGAATTCGGGGCACCTCCATGCTGCCGGAAGGGCTCCATCTAGCGGCGTGGGGGTATTGGCCAGGATGAACGGCCGGCCATATCTCACACTATAAAGAATTCATGTAGCACCAGCTGTGTCAGACAGCATGTTATTTTAAAAGCAAATAAGCATGGGCCATTTGGGTCTTTTGATCATTCAGTCGGTCTCTGTCTCTTACAGTTGTGAATTCTCCAGTGAACACTGACTTCTGGGTTGACTCGTCTTTATATATCAGTGCAGGGTGGAGGAGAGATTGTTTGCTACAGGATTGTCTATTATAGAAAACTCCTTCTTTGCCTATTGTGCTTCTTTGGAGCTTCATTTGTTTAACAGTGCTTTTTTGAAAAACAATCTTTTTATTTACAAAAATTCCACATTTGCTGTTTTCATGACTAACTGGAGTTTTATAGTCCCCCATCCCCAAAATGGGAATTTTAGTGTGATTTTGGGATACTGTTTTCGTTAAAGGGCTAACAGCATATTGGTGATTCTAAAGCACAACCGAATGAACAGCCTCCATAGGAAGAATAAAAAATGAACAAACAAGGCATATAAAAGAAATTTGAGCCATAGCCAGGGGAGGAACTTTAGTGGAAACATTAACATTCTCAGAGAATCCTTGTTAATATCCCCTACTTGCACACATCTGACACTACAAGAAGTGTTTAAAATTTAGATAATCCCGTTTTTTTTATTTAATCTCAAAATAAGACATTTTATTAATGTACCCCAAAAAATGTTTCTCTCTCTATGGTTCAATTACTGCTACAGAAAAGGCATATTTTTTTTTAGATAATGCTATGTGGCTTTATTAAGAAAACAAGTATTATTGAAAACTAATGAGTATATTTTTAATTCCACTAGGGCAGCACATCACACTTCTTTAGATCAGAGTTCACCCCCACTAAGTGGGACATCTCCAACGTATAAATATATGCTGCCGGGAGCTCAAGAAGCAAAAGATGACTTTCCTTTACGGAAGACTGGTGAGTGAACAGTTTTTGTCGTGAGAGTGTTGATTTGATTCCTGGCTCATACCTGTTTGCATTTTATACAAATTAAGGTGTCCTAGAAGGAGAGCTGGGGACTTGATTCTCCTGGCCTTTAAATATAAATACCATAACTAAGTACTGCTCTTTATTTTAATCAAAGTTTAATTTATGCTAAAAATACAATACAACTTTAATATGCTCTGAAGTAACTTAATTTGTTTTGTGCAATTCCTTGTATTTTGGTAATGTACACTCTAAGACAGCTTCTAGAAAGTGTTTGCTTACTCTTGTTTACATTAAATTATGCTAAAAGGTTTGAAAAAGAGTATATAGCATTATATTCAGATTACAGAGAAAATATTACTAATTTATAAACAATTATTCTACAGATACACACGAGCATAGATTCCCTTAATTATGTTAGAACTGCACTCCCCTTCAATTTTTTTTAATCCATTGTGTCCATTACAGAATCAGAGCCTTCCTTCTTTCTACATGCATTTTCATTTGTCTCTCTTTTTTATCCTGTACATTGGTTTTATGACTGATGCTAGGAGGGAAACAACCCTGCTAATTTTGCATAGGATACTCTTACATACACATTTACTCAAAGTATTTCATGGCAGGATGATTTACCATCTTGAATTATCCTGATGTGCATGGGTTTTCTGTGTAGAAACTAAATTTTGTTGCCAAAGGAGGAACATGAAAATCCATTAGAGAACGACTAGGCCAGGAGCTAACATATATCTTTGTAGTTCTGATACATAACAATTAGTTTATATTTGTCTATGTAATAAAAGTGGTGGATTGGTAGTTAGTGCCACTGCCTCATGGCTTTAGAAGGTTCGAGAGTTAGCTTGCTTTTCTTCAGGTACTAGAGTTTCTCTTCCCACATTCCAAAGATGTGGGTGTTAGGTTAGTTGGCAAATCTGCACTGGCCCTTATTAGTATATATGTGAATGTGCAGTTGGAGGAAGTGGGTTCAATAAATGCTCCTAACATGCTCACTTACAGTTTGGTTTACGTGATGTTTAAATTACTTTAACTGTGTTTCGTTCATACCCATTGTTTTGTTGCTAATTTACTTTGATAGAGCTAAATATGACCACTGTGCGGGTCCTAATTAACGAAAGGAAAGGTATATTTAAAACTATGAAATTCTTACTATGAATTAAAACTATATCAAGTAACTGATTTTAATTCCTGTTTTGTACAATCAACTTAATTTGACAATGTAATATCTGTGCACGCCAATGACTCTTTCAAAAAAAGAAGTGCAGCCACCTTTATTTTAATTGTTTTATAAAAAGTAATCTGTTTTTAAAATTTTTGTAGGAAGCTTTTCATGAAACTTTTTTTTCTTGTAGCTGATCATATGTATCAACTAGAAAAATTAAAAGCAAATTTAAAATTAAACTAAGTGAAATGCTATATCTAGACAAAGGATAGCTAAATGCTAGCAGATGAGCACCAAACCATTAATCAAAACAGTTAACTGACAGTGGTGACACATACATGACATTTCCGAGCATCAGTTAATTGCAGCAGAGCTGATGTTTACATCGGCAGTCAAAGTGATGACAAAGGGTATTCAGATACAGCAGCTAATCCTTCAGTTCATGAGAAGGTTTAACAAATAATTTTGAATTGAGGGTTACAATGAAAAGACAATAATGAAGACAGACCTCTAAGTCATTTTGCCCTCCAAGTAGGCAGGAAATGACCAGTGTGCCCTGCCCTAAAGCAAAAGAATCAGCAAAGCACCTTAGGCTGCGGGAAACCACAATGGCACAGCAACTCTAGTATACGAGAGCAGTAGGGGAATAGTATGCTTAGAGGGAATAATGGTAACCTTTGCTATTAGCAAGAGCACACTCCACCACCACCCCCACACACCAACACGTACCATACAGTTCCACAAGAACCCATTCACATCCCAGCCTTATTTTTTGTATTTTGTTATATTGTAATAGATTTATATAGTTTTCTGACATTCTTACCCAAACTGCACTTTAAGTAAAAGTACTTTTTATTTTTATAGGTGTTGACCCTGTTTGCTGTGACATTGTGAACTGAGCTCAGGTGCACCTCATATGCGTTTGAAGTCACTATAAACCTTGAATCTAGTCTACATGTAGGTACTCCAGTTGTTGACATGATTTTAGAAGGAATACACCTGTCAATATCAGATCTAACAAACAAATTTACATGTCAGTTAAGAGCACTTCAAAGGTCAAGACCCTTCCCATACAATTCCATGATAGAAATGTGAAAGAAAACAGGTCTGGGGTTAGTATAAAACAATTTAAGGGCATTACTAGGAGGAAAGTTAAGTTCAGAATTTAGAAATGGAGAAAACACTGCACATGAATTGGTCACCCTTTTGAGCTCTACATATAGGAAAAAAGAATAAAGACAAATATGATAGACACCTTGACAGAATGGAAAGATTTCCATGACTGAGAGTGGAAAATCTGTCCAGAGTACAGCAGTCTAGGCAGTAACACATGTGTAAATTTTCTGAGAGAAAGGCTCAGTAGAAGAAAGTCCTTAGTAAAGGCCACTTAACAACACTCCAGGAGCCTGCAAAAAATGCTTAAAAAAGGCTTGCGACAGTGTGTTGTGAAATATTTTTTATTTTAGACTGGATGAAATGTAAAGTGATCTGTCTGGAAGAAATCAAGCAATGCTTATGTCCTCTGTAACACTCTCCTAACTACAACATGGTTATGGCAGCATATTGTTATGTGGATTCCTTTTAACAGAAGGAATTGTAGATAATATGTAGAATTTGAGATCCATGAATGGAGGAGAATTCAAGCAGATTCATGAAAATAACTCATCTAGGAATACAAGCAATCTGAGGCCAGGGTAATTCATGCTCTTTGAATTAGGGGAGCATTAAATAATAAATATAACAATGTTGTAACAACTAAGAATATTTGTCACAACACGAGACATGTACCATTCATATACCATTATGAAGTGGTTACTCTGTCCGGTGTTCACATTTTACTTGACCAATAGACAATATGACACTATGATTCTGAATCACTTTGTCTTTGGTCTGTCCACTTCCAGCCTTCAAGGTCTTTTGGGAGAGTTTTCATGGACTGCCTGTGTTTATACGTTATACGTTTATGCAAGTTTCAAGTATTTACAGTATTCTCCCACAATTAAAAACATTCTGTTATATTTACTAGTTAAGTATGATGTAGATGTGTGCTTGGCAATCATCTGGCCTCCAGTCTGTGGCGAGGTACTGCCTTGTGTCAATTACCGCAAAGCTGCTCTTCCCTTAATTTGTTACCTGAAATGAATAGCCGATCTTAAAGTGGTCACTATAGAAGGAACTGGGTATTTCTTGGATAGCAAACTTAATTTAAGATTATTTTATAGTTTGCAAAGTTAATTATGCATAGTCTGGGCAAAGTAGATACATATTCGATTATTTACTTTCTTGTGATACATAGACATTTTATTTCTTTAAATATAACCCCAAGTAAATTAGCCCATAACTTTACAAATATTAAAGAATAAAATACTTTTTTACTTACTTATGGTCTTCAGAGTCTTTTGATGTGTACATTGTCCCATGACATCATCTCTAACTGGCTGCATGTATAGTTTACTAAGAGCTGGAAACTCAAATGAAGAGAGGCTCAAGGGAAAATTTCATTAAATGCTTGATCTTTTATAAGTTTCATAATTTTTTATGAACTGTATCAACATACATACAGAGTATGTGAGACCGACAATTATGTCCCAGCAACGGTTCTGCAACAATAAATGAAATAAAGTCAAACCAACATACGGTATGAATATGTAATTATTGAAACATTTGTCATTTGACCTTGACAGTTTACTTCAAATAATATTGCATGTTTTAACTTGAGCCAAGTTCCCGCTGTCATAATATAATGATGATGGCATCAACAGAGAGAAGGACTCTAATGTTTAATAAAGTGGCCGTTTTAATATATCCTTAAAGTAAGCTTCACTATACATCCTTTCTAATTACATTTTCACTACATAGTGCCATGTGGTATCGTATGTGAACAGTCAAAGTAAGAAATAAATATGGGATATTTGATAAAAGTAACTACATTTTGTTCTTTTCTGTAATGTCTTATTTATAGTAATTTATTTAAAAAGTGTTTTTAATGGAGAATTTTTTTAAATGCATTCTGAAGTTTAAAAGTTTAAATTTGCCAGATCAATACTTCAAAACTATACAGCAAGACAAAAACAAACAGTTAGTCAGTCATAGTCCAACCCACTACGTCCTAACACAGGGTCACGGGGGTCAGCTGGAGCCAATCCCAGCCAGCACAGGGTGCAAGGCAGGAACAAATCCCAGGCAGGGTGCCAGCCCACCGCAGTGCACATACACACACACGCACACACACATCAAGCACACACTAGGGACAATTTAGGATTGCCAAAGCACCTAACCTGTCTTTGTACTGTGAGAGGAAACCCACGCAGACACGGGGAGAACATGCAAACTCCATGCAGGGAGGACCTGGAAAGCGAAACCAGGTCTCCTCACTGTGAGGCAGTAGCGCTACCAATGTGCCACTGTGCTGCCCTTTTTTAAAGGTTTATTGAGAAAAATGACATATAAGGAAATATAATTAGATACCTTTTATGGTCAATGCCCTTTTCTGTTATTTTTTAGTTCCTGGCTTCCATCTAGTGTTGTCGAGATGTGCCTCAGCACTGGAGTAAATGGGTTTTAAAAAAATATATTCATAAATGTTACACAAACGCATATGCATTAATTATTTTTTCAGTTCAGTTAAACACATCTGCATACATTTATTAATTTAATGTTTCACAGCCATGGTGGGCCCAGGGAAGGACGGTCTGTAATCAGGTAAACTCCAGGACTGATGTGCTCAGCTTTAGTATCACATTTAGTGATGACTTCTTCTCCCAAAACATTTTCTGTCTACACAAAAGAAATACCCTGGAAGTTCTGCAGTATGTTGCTCAATGTTTTTCACAACTATTATGTGTTGGCGATTTTTAAAAATGTATTTTTTGCCTTCAGAGTTTCATTACAATACAAACAGAACAGTAAAGTGTTAAAATGCAGCACTCCCTCTAATAATTCAAATACCCACTGGAGATTATTTTTGTTTTACACTTCTACTTTGAAATTTAATTCCTTCAGAATCTCATGTTAAAAGTATTTTTTTAAATATAATAAGTGCCAGTTTCAATGACATACTTAATATAAATGGCCCGGATCTAAAATAATTGGCCATTTCTTGACTTTTAAAGGAACCTACACAGGCCATTTTAAATGTTCCACTTACGCTGCCACTTCTGCTCAGTGACCAGCCCCATAACAGACTTTTTGCCTTGCCATGAACCCATGACCTTTTTTTTCTTAGAGATGCCAGGTGTGCTAATTACGGAACTTCCAGAAATGTAGCTTTGAAAAGTGGAACTGCTTTGTTCAACCTGTGGCGTACACTACTAAACCGTTCATGGAGTTTCCTCACCACATTCTGAATAGCTCCTTGTTGTGAATGAATGTAAGCCACAGCCTCTGTCAGGTTGCACTTTTTTTCCCTCTGCGGCTGCTGGTGAAGCCTTTAAATATATTTCAAGGTCAATGAGGTGAGTGTTAGTTATCCACTGAAAAGATCTACTTGGTTGAGCCAGGTTGTGCAGCCAGAAATGTACATGCTATAAAAAGATTATGAATTTGGACAGGACTGTGTATTGATCAGAGCCAAAACTCAGTAGATAAAGATCAGTTAGAAACCACAACAACATTAAAGCTTACTAATTGCCCTTAGATTATGCACTCTGATCCATCCCATGTAAATATTACAGGACTGTTCATGAAAAGGCATAGGTTTAAGGGTTTATGGTTTGAGATTTCTCATGGGAAAGTAATATAAATAAGAATTATACCTCCCTCTTGGTTTAAACCATTAGAAGTATGAAGCATGCTGAAATTGTACATAATTCTACTGTGAAGTCAAGGAAATTGCATTTTATTCTTTTCCCTCTGTGTCTTGTTGAATTACGATGGCACACAATTATACCTGTTAAATGACTTTACCATATGGTGTGGCACATTGTATATCTAGGTAATTAAGCTGTAAGCAGGGGGAATTATATCCCTCGACAGATAGACTATGCTTGCAGAAAGTAAATTCATTTTACTCAATTACAAAGACTGCTCCATTTAAACAAATAGTTCTGTGCAAGATGAAAGGGATTTTCCTTTATTATGTCACATTGTGCTCATTTTAACAATTATATCACAGACTGCTTGCACTAGCAATATACATGAAAAGACTGTGGTAAATCAAAAAGTAATAGAAGTTTTTTAATGAGGTTCATTCAGAAGAAGTGTTGATGCACTGGCACAGGCCCAGTCTCTTTCTTTTCTGAATTATCTGTTGTAGTGCCTTTTAATAGTGCCCATTAAAATACAAAAGACCAAAGCACAATGTTTTATCCATCCTTCCATTTACTGTAACAATTTACGTGGTTCTAGAGTTGCAAGAAGCAGAAACCTATCCTGGCTATAAGAGTCGAAGTAATCAGGGTTTTCGTAAACCTGTTGTGTTTTGTGTTTAGCAAATTCATAACTCTAAAGATGTCAGACATTTAAGAGTTTATTTTGTTTGTATTCAATTTTAATTTTCATCAAAAGCGGAATTAAAAGGATTTCACAAAATGGCATAAAAATCTTGTACACTCAAGGGCTTGTAAAATATTATTTTTTTATTACTGCAGCATGTACAGTATGTACAATGTATGCAGTAGTAGAGTAGATGCCCAATGACTTCACACATATATACTGTGAGTTTAAGGATTTTTTATACTAGAAGTTTGCTTCTGCTTTAAATTCTAGTGTCTCGTGTGGGGCTATGAATGTCACTGTCATCCATTTTCAGAAGTTCAGCTTAGCTACACTTTCCATTTTTTGGGATTTCCTAAACAATCTCAGCTACAAATTTGTATTCTGGTAAAGAAGTGGAGTTTACTTATCTAATATATTTATATAATCAGCTTAGTGATTGCAGAATTTAGTGTAAATATTATCTGTCATCTGATATGTCAAATCTTGTACCTCACTTACAGTTTACATTTTCATCCATTTTCAATACACACTTTGATCATTTTAAGTATCAACAGGAACAAGAGAGGAATTAGCCTTAATATTTGCATACTTACTTATTTTAAAAAAATAAGGACTATTATACTGCGTTTCCAGCATTTATTTTACACAATGATGTTGAATGAGAGAACACACTGTTCAGAGAAGAATTGGGACACAAACCGGGTCACCCCTTTTAAAGTTTAGAGTGTCCAAAAATAAACAGGTGCCAGATGACGCATAGAATAACAACAAAACTGGCTCCAATTTACCCACAACCCTTCTTAAGATAAGCAGGTTTGAAAATGAATGGAGAGATGTATGGTTTGAAAATATCTGCAACATTTGTCAAGGTACACTATGTCATAAGGTATAACATGTTACTCATGACCATGACAAAATGTGACAAAATAAAGACTTAAGGATGTATTAACCACATTGTAATTATGGAATCTCTGTGAATAGAAGATGTTGTGTAAGTAAAATACAATATTTATAAAAAAATCCTTTAATTAAACTGGCATAAAAATTCCTTTAATTAAAATGGCCTACCCTTCACTTCTTTCTACTTTTGAATGAAGTAATAACAAGCACATCCAAGGCCCTGCTTCCTGATCCTCAGGTTTCAACCTCTAGATGTGGTCTTTTCCATGTGGGGCCCCGCTCCTTTACTTCCTGCTTGTCCTCATTAAAAGTTTGGTTTGTGGTTGGCACACATCAGGGAGATACAAAGGTATATTTGTTCTTACAAAAAAGGGGATTGGCAGCTGTCAGAAAACTAAAGGACTGGTGTGGTTTAGAACTAAATGTGACAGGCATGTTTATTTTTACCATGCACACCCTGAGTTGCATATAGTCATGCATTCACCATTCTCCTTGTTTCTGGTCTTTTTAATGCTGGAAGACACTATCCATAATCATTTGCATTATTCATGGTGCTATTATTTTAGAAAATAGTGATTATTTAATCTTTGTAACTGAGTAATGGACTTGCATTAATAAAGTATACAACTATTGTCAGCAAATACAGAATCCTTTGTAAATGCATAACAGCATTACTGAACAGACAATCATTTTATATTTATATATATATATATATATATATATATAAATGTTGCTTACTTTTTGCATTATTTGACAGTTAAACTTTGCAACATTCTATGATCTGCTTCTCGCAACTGAAAGAGGGCACTGTGGCGGATGTTTGCCAATTTGCAGACCAACCACAAGCGTTACCTGGTAGGTAACCACCCATACAATCAGATTGTGTTTCAGACTATGAATGCCATGAATGTAATTACCCCTATCTACATGCTGTCAAATAAACAAACCAGATGCCATGGCGCAACGTAATAGGCTTTGTCTCTGACGCTGACGTCCCAGGTTCAAATCCCTAGAGGGGGCACAGTGAGTGTGTACACCTGATGAGCCCAGAATTAGGGTGAAACACATGTCACGTACTCTTTGCATTATTTGACAGTAAAACTTTGCAATATATATATATACTAGCAAAATACCCGCGCTTTGCAGCGGAGAAGTAGTGTGTTAAAGAAGTTATGAAAAAGAAAAGGAAACATTTTAAAAATAACGTAACATGATTGTCAATGTAATTGTTTTGTGACTGTTATGAGTGTTGCTGTCATCAAGGATTTGATTATCATTATTTCTTTCAATCAGGTTCGTATTTGGAGGATGTGTTGTGTTCAAGTTATATTTCGTGTTTGTCAACCGTTGTAAAGATAACAGGTTTCATTCATCAAAGTGTTCACTACCCAAATCAGTACTCGTGAATCTACGATGTTTAACAGCCATTCCTGGTATTAAGTTGTGGATTTGCCTGCGAATATTTAGCGGCAGCGTGTCTATGAACTTAATTTAAACTTAAGCTTTACACCTTGCTTTCCTATTGATATGTCTACAAAGGCTTGTTCAGATTCAGAGGGTTGTTCCTTTCTTACTGCATCAATAAACAGCTCGTCTTCCTCTTTATCTGAGACATCTTACACTGCATGCACGGGTTTACCTTTCCCAGTCCTGTAAACTTTAGCGAAGTGGTTCAATTTACCACATTTTTTACACTGTCTTCCTTTAGCTGGACATTGACTTTTTCCACCGTGTGCTTTGTTTCCGCAGTACCTGCACTTATGAATATGCTTGTATGCATCACATGCTTCATATTCTTTTGCTGCCTTCTCAATTGTCTAATGCATTTTTTGTTCAGTGCTCTTTGGAGGTGTTGCTTTTTGTGTGCGTACTGCGTTCACAGTCAGTTCACGTGAGCCGCTATGAGTACATGCATCAAAGGTTCTCAGCTGTGGTTGTGCTATCTCATGCGATCTTGCGATGTCCATGGCTTTATTTAATGTTAGCTCAGACCCAGCACTTAAAAGTTTCTCTCGCACTTTCCCTGAGTTTGTGCCAAACACTATTCTATCCCTGACCATCTCATCTTCG
>JANRMT010062841.1:57027508-57058308 GCA_026402145.1 Polypterus bichir lapradei | reverse complement strand
ATGTGCGTGTGTATATATAGTAGGTGCCAGGGTGGAAGGACTAATGTCTTGACCAGGAATAAACATATTTCCTTACCTGAACAGTGTGCCGTAATGGAAGGACATGGATAGTAAGGCATACTGGTCAGGTTGCTTGCTGGTGCCTTTCCTGACTCAAAGGCCATAATGGTTGAAAAGACAAAGTTTGTCTATCCAAAACAATTCCTTCCCCAATATGCTAGATGCTGGCATCCTTCAGGTGGATCTCTCAGTTGCACCCCACACAGTGACATAGGAGTTGTAGTTCCAATGGGCAGCCCTGCTTGGGTGTCTTGTAGGCTGCCAGGGGGTGCATGCAGAAGGAGATGTCCTTATTTTAGGTGGTTCTGCTTGGTCTGAAAGTGCTTCCTGGATGCAGTATGGTAGCAGTGGAAGTACTCTCAGGTCAGACATTAAGGCATCCAGGTGAGTCAGTGTTGGGAGGCAGAGGGCAACACTCACCTGCAGGAGCAGAAGAAGGGGAAACAGCTATACATTATCTGTGGCTACGGTATTTTGATTTTGCTCACATGTGAAGGTACTTATTTAGTAAACAAATCCCTTATTTGAACCCTGGACTGTGTTGGGTGTGTTAGTGTCTAGAGTTTGGTGCTTGGTGGGACCCCCTACTGATTACAATATATATAAATTATATACTTATGGGTATATATTGTCCATGATTATACATATAGTATATACCTGCATGCCGGGCGTACTTTGTGTGTTTGTGTCTTTTGGTGGTATTATTGTCACTTTTAATGAGAGACATGCAGTTAGTTAATTGTACTATGAACACAGGACAGTAAACTTGAAATTAAAACAAAAAAAAAAAAATTACTGAATTTCAACACAATAGTGCACAAGGCAGGAACCAGCCATAGATAGAGTGGCTGTCCACTGCAGCATCCACATACACGTACGCCAGCACTCGCATGGGGCAATTTGAAAGTGACAGTTAACTTCACCAGCACATCTCTGGGAATGTGGGAGAAAAACTGGAGTAATGAGAGAAGAACCCACACAGGACCCACGCAGACCTTGACTGGGCAGTAAGCAGCTGTACTGACCACTGCCTCATTGTGCAGGCCATGCGAAGGAATGCTTTAGAGAATCAGAACCTTTGTAGTAATTTATTTTGTATACTGAAAAGTAATTTTCACTTATGAACTTAAGCTGTATACAATTTAAACTTTAATTTGTTCAGGTTATATACAGTGATGTCTTAAAGAGCTCATTTTTATAATGTATTAAACATTAATAAGGACAGCACACTGTATGCTTCAGCATGTCCTGTATCAGTAATGTTTAACATTTTATTTAATTGCTGTTACTATTTCAGTGCCATTTCATAGCATTTGTCTTGTTATCTGAATCATTCAATGCTGTATTGCTTGACACATTTACATTTCCAGTGTGCTGTTTCTTTAAATGGGTCATTGCACAAGTATACTGAAGTTCATTGCCTGCAGTTTCTCCATTAAAAGAAATTATTCAATTGTAGTGCTTTGCACAAATATCAAAAGCACCTCTTATATTTTCATTTTGAATTCTCTACATGTAAACCTCCCTGGTAATTGTTGAGCAAATATTTTTGTGGTATTTTTCTAATAGCTGATATTCATCAAGTGTCAGGTTGATCCAAACACCAATATTTATACAAGGATTAAAACTGGTATTAGGCACTTAACTAAAAGGAGCGTATCATTTCTTTTCAAATCCTTGCTTGTAAATGTAAATGAAGACTTTGAAATAAAATATTTCTAATAAATCTTGACTGTCTAAATGGCACTTTTACAGCTAGGCAAATCTTAAAATGCTATAATTTGCTTTACAGTGTTTTGAAGTGCTTCTGCTTTGTGCCACCATGGGCTGACATGTTTTAAACAACCCTAAATGACAACATTTTTAATGGATATTCTTAAGCATAAAAACTGTCAGTATTTCAGTTACAAAATATAAATTATAAAATAATAAGACCTCTCATGTTCGATTCTTTTAACAGTTTCAGGAATAATTATAGAAGGAGATTTATATTTGGGAATGGCAAATTTCTGCTCAGCATGGAACCACAAAAACTATATTCCTGTTGCTTCATGGATCAAGTGTCTTGGGTTCAAATCCTGAACCTTGTCACTGTCATGTTCACCCCATACCTGCACAGGTTTGCTCTTACATCCCCAAAGGTATACAGTCAGGTTAATTTGTGACTCTGAATATGAGTCTTACATGAGAGATGCCCTACAATGGACTATCACCCTATTTGGGCTTGGTTCCTAACTTGTGCATACATTTTTCAAGATAGGCATCCTAAAATGAATTATTCAGGCTGTAGAATTTAATGTTATGTTACAAGCCGCTTTGTAATCAGGCCCAAAACACTAAACACAAACTTCATTTTCAATACAACTCTGTACAGCATTGGAATATGTTTCATGAAAAATAGATTAAATCTGATATTTTAATATATCTAGCAAATTTATGCCTAGAGGAAACTAAAAGCCCTTATCAAAAATATCCTTAGATTGCGTTATACTTACACATAATTCTGTGCAATTTAAGATGTTTCAAGAATAAAAAGAGGTTTCAGCATAATATAATGTGCTTCTATTGATCCATTTTCAGAGTGAAAAAGTGACAGCCCATCTAGGCATTATCAGTTACAAAGCAAGAATCCAAAACAGACGTTTGTCTGGCATTCTTACACGCACAAACCTGGTCAATTTAGTTACTATTTGTAGAATGGTAAATATCGTAAAGATAATTAAACACTTTATTGTTATAATAATGTCATTTACATGAAATTTAATTCAGTGAAGCTCATACTAACAAACCTTCAATGCAATAAAAAAAAAATGAAGATGCCTATCAAAAAACCAGCTTGTGGCATAGTGTTAGCTTGAATCCCATGCCAGGTTGTCCTTGTGGAATTTGTAAATTCTCCAATTTGTCAATGTGGGTTTTGTGACAGATACCCAGGTCTTCCTTTAAGTGAAGATGGGAATTGTGGTTTAAAGGAATATTTTGAGCAACCAATAACAATTCTAGGTGAGCAGTCCTGAGGGTTTCAGGACATGTTCCTGATCCTGGGGATGATTCTGGGGGCGAGATTCTAGCCTGGTGCTTAAAAGCCCTTTTGTATTCAATACCACAGTGAATCTGAAGTCAAGAGGTGAGATTGGACAGGGGTTTGACAAGCACGGGAAAAATTAAAACTAGTGGATTATAGGGGAAATACTCTATGGGTGGACTTTGGGCTTGTTGTAGTAATATAGTGGGAGGTTGGTTACCCACAGTATTTGATAGACAGGGTCAGAGGTTTTCTTATTTTCTTAGTGTCTTTTTGTATATTTTTCTTCACACTTTTCATGCCCTTCTTGTGTACTTTATTAATAATATTGAAGCCCCTTTTTATACATTTGATTTGTTTGTCATTCATTTTGGATTCAAAAATGGCTCAAGGGCATTACAACCTGTTCACTGTTTGAGTGAGCTTACTAGTTCTTTCCATGTCTCCCAGGATTTCTTGGGTGCTACAGCTACTGCCCAAGATCCCATATATATATTGGTTAATTGTTGTCTTTAAATTGTCAATAGTAAGGTCTTGCATGTGATGGACAGTTATCAAATCTATGGATGGTTCACACCTCTCCATTGTCCCTGTAATGAGAAACAAGTCTTACAAAAATGGATAGAAATGAATATTTTAAAATGTGATTTTTTTTGGCTAGATTGACATTGTGGTAAAAGGGTAAAGCCTGGAAATGGGGTGAGAGAAACACTGACACTTATTTGTATCCCTAGTACGAAGGTGCAAAGTTGCAGTATTTTAACAAATTAAAGGGGAAAATAGTAAAAAGGTACTGCTTTTTAAGATTCAACTATGATTAATATTCCTATAGGTGCCCATAGCATTCATGAGGCTATACAGTATCTTATAATGTACTTATTATCAAACTTGAGATGAGAAACGTGAATGAAAATACTGTGTTAAAATGTGTGTTGTTTAATTTTAAGAAGGGCATTGCTTTTATGCAGTGATCAAATTCATGCACATTTTTTCCATTAAGTATACTTGGTAAGTAGCCAAAATAAGAAAGGTTCCTTCATACAGTTGCATTATTATGTGAATCAGTTCTACACTGTTTATTTTGTCTCAGCAGTTGGTCTGGTAACTTATAAATTTAACACTTTTCCCTTGAACTCTCCTCCCAAACCCCCTCTTACATTTTGTCTTCCCTAATCTATTTTGTGAATTTTACTTTATTTCAAGATTCAGTTCTGGAGCATAGAAATAATAAGTTAACATTGGCTTTCCTTGATTAAAAAAAAAATAAAAATAAGAAGGTACTCTGACTAGGAAGCAATGAAATGTTTATCAATACATATGGTTAGCTGCGGACTGACAGACCACTTCTAATCAGTTTGACCCTTTGGCACAGGCATGTCAAATGGATTGTTGACACCACAATTCAATTAGCACTATATTAGTTTCTCATCACTGGTTTTAAGTTGTAGGTTTTTTTCCTGTGACTTATTTTCTGATGTTATTCTGATAGAATTTATTCATAGATTTTAATTCCGCAATCATAATCACTATAAATTCTAATTAGTTTACACAGAGCTTTATATCAAATATAACCTTTCTTTAACTATTATTGGTAATGTGAGTTCAGAAAGTTTATTTTAAGAAAAATTGGAATCAGGAGCTTAAAAAGCAGAAACTGGCCTGATTGATATATTATCTGTGGTCTACCACCCAACCCCCGAAGCATTAACTAGCAAGAAGTGCCTGTTTTTAAAAGTACAGTAGCAGCTCCGTAGATAACAATAATATGGTGACACTAGGCTGTGTTGAGTATTTTTGAGTCCATAGCCTCTCTTAGCTATGCTATAGATGACAGCAGCACAGGCAAAAAGAGAACCCTATGCCCTGAAGCACATAACATAACATTTTAGGTGTAAATGGCCATCTGCTATAAAGTAGCTGAGAGACTGGGTAAAAAATTTCTTAGCCAGAGCTCATTGGCAGAAGAGTATAAGTATTACAGTAGAGTTTTGGTATTTTACTAATTAAATAAGCAAAAAAAAATGTCTACCAGATAATACTGTTCTAGTTCATTTGTTTTTTATTGTTGTGGTCTTTCTGTATTGCAGCTCCCACAACCAGGAAAACAGAGTGAAATAGTGAAAAACTTATATTATGAATTATACCAAGAGGTGGCGCCATGACAAAACCAAAATAATACAAATAATAAATAGCATGTATGTTTGTGTGTAACTTTATGATATTACTTGATATGGCTTTGAAAGTTTTCACATGTATAAAAGACAATTGCTTTTTTTATAGATTTTTCAGCTTTGAAACTATATATTTAATTTACAGTATCAGTAGACTTGTACTATCTCAGAAACCATGTGAATTTTAATAAAAGAGAAATGTCTTTTTCCATCTAGACCACAGGCCAGGGTGTGACCAAATCTTTTGATCAAAAGGAAATAAATTCAAAGAGAAGGAGGGAAGCATCAGGCCAACAAAAATTTCAATTTACCAGTAGTTGGCTCTAGGAGTTGGAACATAGTGAAGATTGTTCAATGTGGTCTTGGAAAGTTCTACAAAGAATTGTTAGTTATATATTAATTGATCAAACTAAAGGAAAATGTTTTATCTATAGTGTAGTATATTCTCATCCATTAAATTTACTTCAGATTTTTAGAGACTATTCTGAAAAAATTGTTTATTGTTTTCTTTGGTTGATTATATTAGATTAATTGTGTTCTTTTGTAAGGTTTAAGTATGAGCAAACGTATGATCTTAAAAATTAACAATGTTATCATCGCTGGTTGTGAGAGATAATAATGACATGCCTGCATTGAATTAGAAGCCACCACACCCTCAGCAGGAAATTAAGATGAACATACAGTAATAATGCATTTCAGTTTTAGAAAAGAGAGATGCTTGTATCACAAAAGTGAACGTGAGTAAGTTACATTATAACACTTTCTGCTTTACGCTGTCACCACCACGTACAAGGTCTACCTCCTCTTTGCACTGCCTGCCTTCTCCACATGTGATATACTGTTCCTTTGGAAAATTTTTTCTGCCTTGTGCCGCCCTGTTGATGCCCTCAACTGTGGAAATATCTTGCCAATAAGGGACCTCCTCAAAATGACTGCCATAGTGTGCACATAGTAAATGTTACATCACCAACGTTTAGGAGTTGGTAGACATCTCTGTGCTGCTTAGCTTCTGTTCATGTGAAATGAGACTATCGCTGACTTTTACCTGTGAATCTGCAGTGCTAGGAACAGATAAGGGCTGTTATGTTTCAGTTAGGGCCATAGCTGTATCAGGCAAATACTATTTGATCTCTGTTTTGTTCATTTTTGATTCCTTTGTTTATATTATATTTGTTGGTCATTTAGTTTGTATATGTATATGCATCTTGTGCTGTGTACCATGTGTTTTGGGGGTGGTTCCAAAAGAGGCAGGGTCACCTGGCTTTCATTGTCAAGAGACTCCCCTCAGCCCAGCCAGTCACAGTCCCTTGCGGTTCATTGAATGTGTGCATGATGGTGAGTTTCCTGTATATTGTGCATTTTGATTATTTTTGTGATTTACTGAATTGTTAGACCTTATACTATGTTTTTGACTTACTTTGATGGATTTGTGATTGGGAATTGTTTGCCTTGGGTTCCCTTTGCCATTTCAGGGATTTCCTGCTGTCCCATTTGAACTCATTGAAGTTACATTGTTTAACAGATCATTTTTAAAAATAAATCTTTTATTTTGCCCTCTGTGTTACTAGCTGGGCCTTTGAAGGTATTTCCCCCTCTAGTGGTCATTTTGAGTATTTTTGGGACTTTATGCTTTGGGGAATTCCTAGTTCATGACAAAGGCAGAGATGAGTTTTTGTATACTAAACTGCCTTGTTACCCAGAATTGCCTGGGTTTTATTTTAAAACATCACTTCAGATTTGATTTTACACTCAATCTGAGCCGGTGACATAGTTATCCATGACAGAAACTGTCTGAGTAAACATTTGTGGCAAAATATAAACTTACAGAGTACTATAGCTATTTGAAATAGAGAATCATTTGATTGGATAAAAGCAATTCACAGTGTAACTGCGGATTTTCATTTATCACAACCTATTAAGATCATGGCCATTCTGCTCTGAGCTACCCCAGTCAGACTGTCATTCACTTTCAACTAATCAGCTTCAGTTAGTGTCTGACATTGTAAAGGAGGGAATTAATGCTTGACAACAGAAATCAGAAGATAAGACTGAAACTGCAACAAGAAACCATGTAGCTCATATTCAAAGTTGAAGTTATCCTTCAGTTGTCATAATAATATATTATATAATTATTTTTAAATAATGCTGGAACAAACATACATCCGTACATACAAGCAGATGAGAAGTCATCTTTAAATATTTAAATATAGGACAATATATGATTCCTGGCTTTGTCAAGGTACTATTTAAAAATTCTGCTTTAAATTTAGAGTGAATAAAATTGTTGTGTTTAAGCTAAATATGATCAGTGATCCCAATTCGTTATAAGTGTTCATCAAGCTGTGGGGTTATGCTTATTTCATAGAAGAGGACAGCTTCAAATATAACAGGATGCAAAGGTGATGAAATTGTGAGAGAATACACTTGTAACCTCAAATTACATTAAATAATGGGAAGATATTATGGTTGTGACCTCAGATTACATTAAGTGACTCAAAGTAATAAGACCCTGCATGAAGAAGGTTGGGGCCCTGACAAAAATCAGAGGGGGGGGTTCATTTGATTAAAGAAAATGTTGAATACAATAGGCAATAATCAAATTAAGATTGCCTTTTTCAAAGGTAACCATGCTAGCCACTGGTACCATCACAGCATGTGCCCCAATGTTTATTTGTTGATAGATCACATAGTACTGTTCCTTGCCACTCATTCCAGTTCCAACCTTGTTCTTAGTTAGGAAAATTATGACTGAAAATATGTGAAAAGTGTACCTAGGTGCCAGAGATTAAGTCAATGTGTTGAAAAACAAAACTGTATTATGAACAAACACACACAAAATAGAAATTTAGCTTTGCAATGTTTGTTAATATTTGAAATGTTTTTATTAATACATATTTTCTGTGAAATTCCTAAAACATTTGTTACTTCAAAAATGAGTGTAAAGTGTTCTTCCTAGTGCCTTATATTTAGAAGAAAATTAAAATAGGTTATAGCTTAAAATATATTAAGCAGAAATAATTAAAACAATGTGGTTTATTTAATCATAGTTACTTCTCTCATTCTAAGCCTTTTTGATATTTCTTCTAATTCAGGAGAGAGAATGAGATACTATACACTAATAAGTGTTGTGGCAACGGCCATGATATTTCAGTTTTAAAGTAATGAAAAGTGTTTTAAGGCAGTTAAAAGGGTTTAAAGATTAATCTTTTAAGGGGGTAAATCTGATAATCTTATATATATATATATAAAGTACATACAGTGGGTACGGAAAGTATTCAGACCCCCTTCAATTTTTCACTCTTTGTTATATTGCAGCCATTTGCAATCATTTAAATTAATTTTTTCCCTCATTAATGTACACACAGCACCCCATATTGACAGACAAAAAAAAGAATTTTTGAAATTGTTGCAGAAAAAAAAAAAACTGAAATATCACATGGTCCTAAGTATTCAGACCCTTTGCTCAGTATTTAGTAGAAGCACCCTTTTGAGCTAATACAGCCATGAGTCTTCTTGGGAAAGATGCAAAAATTTTTTCACACCTGGATTTGGGGATCCTCTGCCATTCCTCCTTGCAGATCCTCTCCAGTTCTGTCAGGTTGGATGGTAAACATTGGTGGACAGCCATTTTTAGGTCTCTCCAGAGATTCTCAGTTGGGTTTAAGTCAGGGCTCTGGCTGGGCCATTCAAGAACAGTCACAGAGTTGTTGTGAAGCCACTCCTTCGTTATTTTAGCTGTGTGCTTAGGGTCATTGTCTTGTTGGAAGGTAAACCTTCGGCCCAGTCTGAGATCCTTAGCACTCTGGAGAAGGTTTTTGTCCAGGATATCCCTGTACTTGGCCATATTCATCTTTCCCTCGATTGCAACCAGTCGTCCTGTCCCTGCAGCTGAAAAACACCCCTACAGCATGATGCTGCCACCGCCATGCTTCACTGTGGGGACTGTATTGGACAAGTGATGAGCAGTGCCTGGTTGTCTCCACACATACCGCTTAGAATTAAGGCCAAAAAGTTCTATCTTGGTCTTATCAGACCAGAGAATCTTCAGGTGTCTTTTAGCAAACTCCATGCGGGCTGTCATGTGTCTTGCACTGAGGAGAGGCTTCCGACAGGCCACTCTGCCATAAAGCCCTGACTGGTGGAGGGCTGCAGTGATGGTTGACTTTTTACAACTTTCTCCCATCTCCTGACTGCATCTCTGGAGCTCAGCCAAAGTGATCTTTGGGTTCTTCTTTACCTCTCTCACCAAGGCTCTTCTTCCCCGGTAGCTCAGCTGGGCCGGACGGCCAGCTCTAGGAAGGGTTCTGGTCGTCCCAAACGTCTTTCATTTAAGGATTATGGAGGCCACTGTGCTCTTGGGGACCTTAAGTGCAGCAGAAAGTTTTTTGTAAACTTCTGTGCCTTGCCACAATTCTGTCTCTGAGCTCTTCAGGCAGTTCCTTTGACCTTAATGATTCTCATTTGCTCTGACATGCATTGTGAGCTGTAAGGTCTTATATAGACAGGTGTGTGGCTTTCCTAATCAGGTCCAATCAGTATAATCAAACACAGCTGGACTCAAATGAAGGTGATCTCAAGGATAAACATGTAAACTCCACACAAATATAAATATATGAGTGTCACAGCAAAGGGTCTGAATACTTAGGACCATGTGATATTTCAGTTTTTCTTTTTTAATAAATCTGCAACAATTTCAAAAATTATTTTTTTTGTCTGTCAATATGGGGTGCTGTGTGTACATTAATGAGGGAAAACATTAATTTAAATGATTTTAGCAAATGGCTGCAATATAACAAAGAGTGAAAAATTGAAGGGGGTCTAAATACTTTCCGTACCCACTGTATATCTACATATGAGAAATATATGAGAGTTTATATATATATATATATATTCTTTAAAAATGATACATTTGTACAGTACCCAATATATTTAAGATTTTATAGATGTAGCTTGAAACACATGTTGTGATAGGGAAACATGATCATAAATGATTTGCAATGTTGTGGCTGTCATTTAACAGACAGAAATTTACATTATATGTCTATCAATTTAGGTAGTAAATATCCAAAAATAAGAAAAACATTGAACATTTACTTTTGAATGGTTCAGTTTCCATATTTCAGAGGGCTCCTGGAAGACTTAGTGATAAATGCTTTAATGTTCTAGAGTCAAAATCACACTTCAATGGGCTATTTTTCTGATGCTTATGTTATATACAGCATCATGGATAAGACTGTCACTTTTACTTTTATGGGCTTTTCTCGAAAGAAAATGCTTTTCTAGTCATATTTTACCTCACTTTGATATCAGATTCATACTGTGTGATTTAGCTTCCACCTATCTTGATGAAAAGAACTGTTTCATTTTCTAATCGAGAGCCATTTGCAAATCAACAGTTAGAAATGAAAAACTGTATGGTTGACATTTATTATTTATACAGTATTCTATTGAATGTAATGTTTTGCCCTTATGTATTTTTAGATAATTAAAACAAATGTATACAACAAAACAAATTAATCAAACTGTCATAAGGCTAACTAATATTTATTTACTTGTTTTTGATTACTGTTTTGTATCTGAGAGAATAAGTTCCCATTGGCAACAAATTAAATGTATCTCACTGTACAACAAATTATATTTGAATTAAAGAATCTACTTTATCAACACATAAATGTTAACATTTACCTTAAATCTAAACCAAAGTATTGCATGGTAACATTTAGTAAGACAGACATACAGTATTGCCCTGCGGTGTGCTGGCGCCCTGCCCGGGGTTTGTGCCTGCCTGCTTTGTGCCCTTTGTTGGCTGGGATTGTCTCCAGCAGACCCCTGTGACCCTGTATTAGGATATAACATGTTGGACAATGACTGACTGACTGACATACAGTATAAATCCACAGAAACACGAAGCATGTGCAGTCGTAAAGTAAAACTCCACCTACAAGTGATAGTTTTTTATATGTTATTTACTCCCATGTAGTTTGTGATGTTGGCAAGAAAAATTTTCATCTTTTTCATTTGGAGTGGAGATAAAAAAAAAAAGTTTCTGACAGAACAAACATATATGATAACCAGTACTCGACAACAGCAAATAATATCAAAAACATCCATTATAAATCTCATGTTATTCATTTCACATAACCCACAAGTCAAGTCATCCAATCATATGCTGACCACATCCTTAACACACATACTTTTACAATATATGTTTAAATAAACCACTTCCAGAAAACTCTCTTGTGAATGAAAATGGTACACGCATGGACAAAAAGAACCATTTGAATTGTAGACCTGTCTTCATTCACATTCACATCTGGAGTGCGTCAGAATTATTTTGTTTCAGTCTGTGAAACTGCACAGGTGAATTGAGTTTCTGCTTGTTGAAGGATCTTGGATATGCACAAGTACACAGCATATTCTCTTCTTGATAATGTTTTCACTTGCTTTTCTATCATTTTTAATCTTTAGTTGTATATGTCTCTTAGTGAACTTTGCGCTGTTGATAACACATGAATCGCAATGAAAACCAGTGAATAAGCTTGTACTGGGCTGGATTCATGCATGAGGGGGGAGAGGGGTCTTCAATTTAAATGCTTAGTTATGTTTGAGTGCATTCCATTTTAGTTCACGAGAACATTTTCCGGAAGTGTTTTTTTTTTGGGGGGGGTTGTATTCCTTTAAGCAGAAAAGTATGACAGATAATGACAAAATTACAACACCATACAAAATGTGAATAGCTGTGGAAGAAAATGAAGGATAAGACAATTAATACAGAAAACTTAAAAAAAGGAAAACAGGAAAAGTAGTAGAAGACCAAACATTCGGTCAACACATATCATGTTTCCTTTTCTGTCAGTGTCTTTACTAAGCAATTTCGGTTTTTTGATATGGAGTGTAACCCAAGTACTATGACTAGGAATACAATCCTGAAACAGGAGCTTAAAAATCCTGCCGGCAGGTGGTGGTTTAGGGCAAAGACGTACTGGATATGAGGAAGAACATCCAAAGATGTAATGGCAAACATGGATTTAGTCCGTTTGATTTAGGTTTCATATACAGTGAATTTGCAGGCTGCCTTCTCCTGAGAAAGCTATGGATGATAGTTGCAAAAGTCATTTTTGCCACTTAGACAGGTCCCGTGGTAATTTAAGGGTATTGTGTACAAAAATACCAGTCCCTACTTCATTGAAAGATCTTTGTCTAGTTTTTAATTTATCCCCATCTTATCTGTAAGCATACCATTCTGTAAACAATATGCTGTATATTGGATTAGTTTTCAAATTTTGCTGCATTTGCAGTATATATTTTTCTGGAAGTCACGTATAATTTCACAATAGGCATTTTAAAATTCCACACTTTCCTGGTAGAAGATGATATACTCTGCTCAATGCCTTGATCTTCCCTTTCAATATCTTCAGTTGTTTATATGGTGACAACAAAAGTGGAGTTCTTACATGGGGGATGACAGTGTGATGCTACTTAGCACTTCCTTCGTAGTGTTCTTCATTGACAGGTGATCAGTACAACAAACATAATGTAATATTATAAAACTCGCTCAATCCAATTCAGGGTGGCAGAAGACTATCCTAGCAGCATGGGCGAGATACACTTAATCTGATTCAGGAACCAACTGTTGATGAAGTAGAAGCACAGTGGCCTACCCATGAATACCTCAAACTCACTGTAGTATCCTGAGAAAAAAACGTTACAGTCTTGGAATGAACAGGCAAATTCCACTGATACAGCAACCAGGTGTGTCAAATGAACTCGGAGCACTGCATCTCTGAGGCATCAGCTCTAACCTTGGCAACACCTGCCACCGCTTTATCAACATACTGTGTGCAAAATCTTATCATTACACAGTTTTCAAAATCTGAAACAGAGTTGTGATGTGTTTGCTGTTACATGCCTACTAAAAAAATGGAGGGCTCGTTCTATTTGTGTGAGTTGAGTGTATGTGTTTATTTATTTATTTTGTTTGAGAGACTTGTTTTTATGAGATTCATTTGTACATGGAGGATGATGACTGTGCAGTAAAAATAGAAAGCAATCAGGGCATTCATGCATGAAATAGATTCATGCGGTACTTGAACAGCTCCCCTGTCAGCTTGGAAGAGCTCCCTCTCGCTTTCTTGCTCTCTCCCCATCTCTCTCCCAGTCTGTGCACACAGAGGATTTGCACAGGATTTGAGAATGCCTAGATTGGAAATCATCTACATTACCGTGGCGGGGAGAGGCTATAAATAGAATTATCTTGCACAATAATAATTAGACCAGCATTGCAGAGAATCGTTAAACCACCTCAAACTGCATGAATATCTGTAAGAACACTCTATGCTGTCATGTGAGCCAAGTGCTGCTTAGTCATCCAAATTTGGCAGGGGGTTCTAAAACTAAACATTTCCTTTTTATTAAATGTCTGAGCTCAGTTTGGGACTATGAACATTTCATTTTAAGGAGCTGCTTGCTGCCAAAATGCTGGACATGTAGTATGGAACATTGCATTTTAAAATCTCCTTTCAGAAATGTTAATGTTCAAATCAAATTACTTATGTTGTTTCCCATTACCTTGGAAAACACTACTGCAGGCCCAGCTACAAGGTCACTGTTGAAAAACACATTTCAGTCATAGGTGAGCCAAATAATGTGTTTCTCTTGCTTTGTAAACAACATTTCCAATAACAACGTTTTACAATAAATGGACGCATTTTATATACCTGAAGCTTATCTCATGCAGATAGAGACCCTTTTTTCTTTTAAGACAAAAGCAAATGTACAGTACTAACTAGTTCACAATACAGTACAACAAATTTAACTTCTGCTTATTTAATAAATAAATTAAGCAATAGAAATGAGTTAATAATGCATATTGATAGCAATAAAAAATAATAATCTAATATTTTGTTTAGGCAGCACATTTTGTGGAAAACGTGTGTATTTATTAATAACACTTTTATATTTTGCATTCAAGTCAAGTACAGTTCTCTCACTCCCTCTGTTTTGGTTTGTCATCTTGCACATTGTGATTAATCAGGGGTCCGCTGACACTTCTATTTATAATTAATAATTGGCCAGATGCAAAACACATAAGTAGCTGTAAGGCTGAAGGGATGCTTCTGTAGTTGATACTTAATTAATTCACTGAGCTTGATTTAATACCTAGTATTATCTGGCTGAACATAGAGTTTGCAAAGCTGGAAGGGTATTAGTATTAGAGATAAATATAGGAGTTCACAGGAGATTTGCAAAGGTTGGGTATTTTTTAACTGTTGTAGAACTGGTGAGTTTTAGATGATTTCATACTCTCATTTTCCCTATTTAAAGCATGGAAAGTTCTGCTTTTATTGTATTATGACATTGTTATGTTTCTAATCATAATAGTATATCCCCAATCTAGTAAAAGAAACAAGTATTACATACATCCTCCCAGACGAGATATTTTTCTTTTTGCAAAATCATGATCAACACATTCCTAAACTTCCAGAAATGTAGCAAATAAACAACGATGTGGAACATCTTCATCTTTCTTTCGTGATTTCAGAACTTCAGCATATTATTAAGAGATTTAAGATTCAACCACTCTTAATATTTGTTCAATCTTGGTTTGCTTTTTTTTCCTCCTTTGTATTTCATTTTTTATTTTGAAGTAAATGGTTGTATCTGGTATGGTATTTTTATTTATTTGAGTGAGTTGTATACAACTGTAATGTTCTGGTTATATTTAAAAAAAAAACAGGAGTGAAGCACTTTAAAAAATTCTTCAGTCCGATTAATACAATAATTTACAATGTTGAAAAGACCCAGTAGAATAACATCATCCATCCATCCATTATCCAACCTGCTATATCCTAACTACAGGGTCACGGGGTTCTGCTGGAGCCAATCCCAGCCAACACAGGGCTTAAGGCAGGAAACAAACCCTGGGCAGAGCGCCAGCCCAACGCAGGGAATGACATCATCTATAGTAAAAAGTTTCATTATGAAAAAAACAATTTATATCAACAGAGTAAAATAATGACTAAAATCAATTAAACTAAACTTTTGAAGTGCCTGAAAGTGTCAACCTTCCAACAACAAATGCACTGACATGAACAGACAGTGCATTACATATTTTTAGTTCATTTGTAATGCAATTGTTCTGTTGTTTATTCAGATGGAAGGCTGCAAGGGCATTTATTTGGAGAATACTGAGAAGTAACATTCAGAATCATGCAAAAGCTGTCCTAACCAAAAATGCCAAATCCTTACATTATTTTTTTATTATGATCTAAAAAAAATCAAAAATAAGTCACCTATACTAACAATGAGGTCTTTACAGATGAGAGTACAAAATATTAGATATTTAGCCTTTTTTTTAATACTTACTAGTTTACCACAAATTATATGCAAACCTGAAAGTAATAATGACCTGGAAAAGATACTTGATCATAAGGAAATGATGGGTGTAATAAATATTTTTAATGCACAGAATGCACATATTCCTGTGCACATATTCATTCCAAAATATGCAAAGATACTGTGATATAATGTTTAATACAATGAATATAGTGTTTGTTTTTCATTTTAAGAATCTTTTCACTCTTGTAACTTCATTATGATTTTGCCTTTCTCCTGTAGTTTTTCTTTTTGAAAATCTCATTCCTCAACCTTTTTGCCAAAGGTTATTTATGCTTGATAGTCTACTTGGGAATTGACAGTGAGCACTGAACATGAGTTTTAGATATGTGGTGGATTGATGATGTGTTGACCTTCCAATGTACATTTATGTGAAAATTTGGTTGGGCAACTGTAAATAAAATATTTTTGAAATACACTGAAATTATAATCAGAGTATACAACAAATGAATCAGTCCGTGTCCCAGTGTTATGCTCAAATGTACCTGGAAAATGAAGATTCAGGATGGAATCTCCATTATAGAAACAATTGTCTATTTTAGCAACAGGAAAATTTGTTTTTTTAAAATCTTGGATCTAATAAAAGAAAAAAAAAAGATTTAAAGACTAAAGGCTTCTGAAATCATTTATCATTAGCACATGTCATCATGACGTTTCCATTAATCTTTAAAAAGTCTAAAATGGAAAAATAAGAGAAATAACTCACAATAATTCTAAGAATCAAAGTGGGTTGGAAAATGTACTTAAACAAAGCTAAAGTCATGCTTAACAAATGTATTCACCCTATGGCAACTGAAGTAAACAGGATCAAGAATGAAAAGGTCAACAACTGAGTGCGTATTTGAGACAATCAGTGGCACCGAATGAAAACCAGCTGTGCTAAATTAACAAGGGGGAAAAAAAATCAAAATGACAGGGAGTTCTTTCACAGAATGCTAATGAACATTAAAGCAAAAGAATAGGAGAAAAGTTTGCCATTTCTCCTTGGATGCATTTTTTCAATGTATTAGTAAAATAATTTGAATTTGAGGATGATTACTTTGTTAGGAAAAATAAACGGAGACATGAAAATGATTTGAGCAAGAAATGGCACATCCTTGGTTCTGTATTTTTAAATAGTTTAGTGTATTCAGGTTAACTCCTGGATATCCCAGTTTACTTCCGTCACACCCCAAACATGGGTGTGTATTAGGTGAATTGTGGACTTGAAATTGGTCAATTGTGGGTGAGTTAGTGTTGATGCGTATGAGAATGTGTCCAGGAATGGCTGCTGTCTCCTGTATGGATGCTTGAATAAACTCTGATTCTACGTCCAATAGGACAGATGGATGGATAGTGTACTGTACTGTACCATAAATAACACATACTTATTGTTATTGTGTAAATATTTGATAGGCATAGTGGTGCTGATGACACCGTTCTTCCAGAAGTACAGTATAGTCTTCAGTTAATGTTCATTTTGATACTTTGAAACTTGTAATCCATGTGTGAAAAGTCATTCAGAACATTGTTTGTGTATTGAATTTTTTGAGCTCACTTATTCCAGTATAGATTTAACACCAGCTGTCACAAAGTTACTAGGATTCTAAAGACTAAAATTCTAACAAAATCCTTTTTAATTGGTTACATTTTTGATTATTTTCGAATCCCACGTTCTGGGCCCATTTTTTTACTTAATAAGAAACCTGTGATTTGTTTGTGTCTTACTATACTTGGTTGAAAAGGAAATAAATCAAAAATACAATGCATTGAACCAGTTATCGATGGGACACCAGGCCATATTCAAATGCTGTCACACTAATTGCAATCCTAATTAAGAGATGTGAGAGAGGTGACACCAGGTTCATTTTTGGTCCAGTAAAAAGTAACATAGTGGTGGCAATGTTTGCCATTTAAAAATAAGCCTTGGCTGGTGTCTTGCTGTATACTGTAGCAAACATACATGGACAAATTATATACAAGACAAAGGCCAAATATTCCCTGAAATTAGTGGTGGTTACAGCTTGAATTGTTGGTAGTTTAACCATTGAATAGTGCAAGAGCAATGTCGAACCACACAATGCAGAAATGAAATTTGCTTTTTATTTATGAATTATGGTAAATATGATATAGCTTATAACAATTATATTTCAATATACTTTAATATCCCAGTGATGCAATATGTTTGTTAATTAGCAATACTTAAGTGATATGAGTGGGCATGGGAGCGCGTGTTTATGTCTGCTCTCCTGTGGACTGATGTCCCATTTTGAGAGGTGGCTTTCCTCTTGTGTCTGATGCTGCTATGGTAAGGTCTGGCCCTCCATTACTGTTACTTTCAGAAGAAGAATAGATGGATTAATTGTTTGTTTTCAAACAGCTATCATACCAATGCAAAAAGGAGGACACTGCCAGAGGCAGAATATCCCGTCTCTGCACTGGATACACAGGGTGGTTCGAGTACAGGCATCCTGGGAAAAGAGAGTGAAAGTGAGACTTTTCAGGGGAAGAGCCTAGGAGAAAACAGGCAATGCTCTCTGAAGGTGCTAGGAGAGAGGCAACCTGGTAGAAGGACTGTGAATAGCCTGTGAATAAAGGTTTACAGTAGTTGGTTCTACTAGAAATAAATGCACAAATTAACTTGTTCCATATTTAGAACCAGTCCTTATTTTTCTGTTTGTGTAAGGTGAAAAAAGAAAGGTTTGGAAGGTGTTGTATGATATGTGGTACACTGGTGTCTAAGATAACAAATACTGTGCTTATTTAGTAAAAATACTCTTTTGGCCTCCTGAATTAAAAGGTGAAAGGACCTTGTTTTTGTATGTGTCTTTTCCAACAATTAAGAACATTTTTATTTTTTCATATTCAAGGATAAGTAGCTATTGTTCAATTTTTATTTAACATAGAAAAACAGATTATATAAGAATTAGTTCTGTACTAAGGTGTGGCACATTGGTGCAATGGATAGATCTGCTGCTGCACGATATTTGAACCCAAGGCTAAGGTTCTAATGTCTTTGATATGGTAACAAAATTGTATAGGTTTTATATGGCCAAACTAGAGTGCTGTCAGTTTAATAAGACATCCAAACACATTAGCCTACATCAACAGGGAATGATTTTCACTTCCAGCACATATACAATAACTGTATACCCTTTGATTGTTTGTTTACTGCATGCTGCTAACTGAGGAAGTCTCTGCAAAACACCAAGCTAGTGGAGCATAGTCAGAACGATTTTGAATAAGGGAAATGGTCAAGAAAAATGATGAAAAACATTTTCAAAAAACAGAAATGACGGGGTATTCATGTATTTGGGAACTGGTGTCCTATTCTGGTCTGTTTCCTGCCATGGAAACATGGATGTTTAAGTAACTTACATAATGAATAGTGTTATTAGACACATTCAGAGATTATTAAAATACATGCTCAAAATTAAAACTTCTGTACCAAATTAGAGATGTAAGAATACTGTACAAGATTTACAGAGGAGGTATTTGAAAGTGTGCTTTTCTCTCTTTCATTAAATTTAGATGTTTTACTATCAAATGCAAAATATAAGTAAAAACAAACTTTGGGAATTGAAAATGTAAATAACTACATGATATGTTCCTATTTAAATCTGGAATATTCTTTATGTAAAATAAGTATATTTCAAATAATAATTTACAACTCCCTTAATTTCATTCAGGGTCAAAGAGGATTAAAGCCTATATTGAAAGCATCAGGCACAAGGCAGTGACCAGACCTGGACTGGGTGCTAGTGGATCTAAGAATTCACTCGCATAAGAGGCTAATTTAGAATTTTCAGCTAACCTAAAATGTATGTTTTTAGCATGTGGGAGGCGATTGTGCAAACTCCTTACAGAGAATGATTGAGTGAGATATTTGAACCAAGAACATGAGATCTATGAGGCTGCAGTCTAAACCACTGTGCCACTCCTATTTTTAATTAAATTAATTCAAAATGTGTCTTTGTTGTATTTTACCATATAATTGATGGTGAAGGATGTGTCTTTATTGAGATTTAGCTGGTTGTGTGTATCAATTTAGCTATAAACTGTATCTGTGTGTGTTTATACTATATATATATATATAAACACTGTATACTTTCTGCATATATATTTTCACAGCTTCAGAACCTAATTTGAAAGTTCGGTCAAGGTTAAAACAAAAAGTAGCAGAGAGAAGAAGCAGCCCACTGTTACGAAGAAAAGATGGAAGTGTAGTGAATTCCTACAAAAAGAGGGCATATGATATAACAGGTAAGACTCATATCTCATATCTTTGAAACACAGATCTTTATAGTAGAGTTCCCAATGAAAATAACTTCAGACTTGTTGACAATTAGACATAGTCGGATAAAATGAATAACACACATGGATTTATGAATTCATTTGCAAGTCTAATTGATGTTATTTATAGTGTATATTTATGTGAGGTATGTATAAAGATAGGTTAGATTAGGTAGACCTTATTATCCGAAACGAAAATGTGTTTGCAGCAGAAACGTACAAAAACACACAGGACATTGTTACCAGTATGTATTTAGTCATGCGCACATATCTTTGTTTTCAAAGTATTTGTATTCTGTAAAGATAATTATCCCTAATGTATCCCTAAAATATCTCTTCTTTAAGTTCGTTGAAATTATTTAACAACATTGCTGTTTACTGCAGTTCAAAACCTGAAGGTAATAATTATACATACATTAAAGTAATACTGGCAAAACCCCAGGAAGTAATATTTTAATAATAATATTACTCTTCTCAAATTTAACTGCTATGAATTCAGTCAGTCTTTTTCTCCAATGGTCTTATTTTTCAGTGTCTCTTATGGAAGGAGATCTCCACAGCTTGTTCAAACTCCTCGAAGGGCACATACAGTAAATCCCTTACAAGGTGCACATGAACATACTCACACATACAGTACCTATCTATCCAAATATTTTCTTCTGATTTGTAGCTTTCCCAGCTTCTTGGGAGTCCTGAAAAGAAAAGTGTTTATGTATACAGATTTAGTTTTGAAGATCCGCTTTTGCCAGGCCATCCATTTTAAGGTTGCTAGTAGCCAGAACCTATGTTTAACCATATCAGACACCAGCCGGGAATGTGCTCTAAAAGGCAGTCCAGTCCATCTCAGGGCATGCTTGTGCATACTTCCTCAGTAATGGGCAATTTTAGAGTTGTCACCCAAACTAAATCAACCTAAACCATGGAAACATTAGTGTATAGGAGAAGACCAGTATGTCTAGAGAAAACCCTTATAGAGCAAGACAGAGAGAAAGAGAATGTACAAACTATTTAGTGAGGAACAAGGCCTGGATGTTAAATCCATCCTCCACATAAGGCAGTAGAACTCACCTTAAATGCCTCTTAAAATAGTACAATTTAACATTGCTTGTGTGGCCACTAGGGGATGTTGCACCCCAAAACCTCACAATTGCACCAACAACAGTATCAGGTTCAAAATGGCCTTTTATTAAACATAATACCCTTCCACAAGTCTCACAATAACCAATACTCTTTTGTTTATTTCCTTCTCTTCTCCATTCCTTTCCTTACTCCCTCAATCATCCAGGCAAGCATTGTCCTTTTCCACATGACTCCAAATCAGTGACATGGTGGGTTCCCTTTTAAATATGACCTGGGAGTAGTTCCATGGCTAAATCATTGCTTCCTGAAAGCACTTCTGGGTTCGGCAGAAACACCCTGGAACAGCAGATTCACCTCCCAACAGATCCTCCAGGCAGTACCCACAGAACCCAAGAGGCAGTCCTGTGGAACCACAATTCCCATACTGCCCTGTGCCCTGCATCTAGACCTGGGCTCACCAAGATGGATGCTGCCATCCAGTGTACGGGGGAACAACATAAGCACAGGAAACAGTTTCCCATGGTCTGGCCATTTTTTTTCTGGCCTCTAAGGGGTTTTCATTCCTTACTGCTGGGATGTCAGTCCTAGCGTACCCTCTGTACCAGTGGCCCTCCATGTCAGTTTCCTGGCTGAGGCAGGGAATGCCATGGTTCTCTTCATCACAATCCATTATACGTGTTGCCAGTTCGGGTAAAGGAGCGGTGTCCATCCCAGCCGGGATGCCAGTCCATCAATGACACTGGCTAATTAGAACAATTTCCTACTGGGAGAGAAATCAGAATAAAAGCACTATTTTATCTTATTCCAGGATAAAAGTTTAATATCAATCAAAAGGATGTTTCAGTCTGTACCTACACTCATGCACATGTGGGTTGCATTTATGTTTTATTTATTTATTTTTTCCGTTTTAATAATAGTGACATATCTACTTCAATTTCAACATTTTTCACAATCTGAAAAACAGTCCTTGAAATTATTTGTAAGCGTTCATCACTTAAATTTAAGAAAGATAGTTCTACCTGAGATGGTCTTTGTTTTGCAGTTCATTAACAGCAATGAGAGCAACCCCATTATCCTTATTTCAAAGTAGCGTACTGATAATAAATATGTGCCCTTTCATACTGTGCAAATTTTAAAACTTCTTGGGAGTCCTTAAATTTTAAAGATCTGTCTTGGCCAGTCCATTTCATGCATTCATTTTGTGTACAATACATCAAATATTATATAAATAAAACGGCAGGTTCATCACACACACACAAAAAAAATCAACCCTAATTTCCCACAGTGCCTTTTAAATGTGTTTTTTTTAACACTAATGTTTATGCACTGCTGAGCTGTAAAACCACTGACAAGAGTGAAAAGAACGAACACTCTATTTTAAGTAGTTACATTATAATCTAATTGGCCTTCTAATGTATAAAATTTATTTATTTTTTTGTCTTATTAAACTTTTGGTCTTCTAGTGTAGTATTTTTACAGTTCTTCTTTTTTTCAAACTAGATACATCGGTCAGCAGCAGTGCTCCAGGCTCTGGTCCCAGCTCTCCTAACAGTGGCTCCTCTGGGATGGGAGTAGAGAATGGAAGTTCAGTACTACCCCAAGTCCCACACACAGAGGTCAGTAATGATCAAAATGACCTTCCTGATATGAATCATTTGAAATGAAAATATTGTTGAATTTAAATTAATTTAGAAACACATGCTAGTGCTTTTTCTGCTCATCCTAAAAGAAAATAAACCTTTCATTAAACTATTCAAAAACTGTTTTGTAAGATACAGTACATGTGCCTGTTGTTTTTTATTTCCTAAAAGAGTTTAAAATAAGTATTATTTGTTCTATAATTTCAGATTTGATAGTGTAAAAGACTAAAAAAAAAGTGTTCGATATGAAAATAGTGCAAACAGTGTGAAAGACAAATTATGATCTTATCATCTCATTGAAAAACACAGTATGCTCATAACAGAGGGGTCTTGTAAAATAATATAACAGATAGGTTTGGAATTAATAAAATTTTATAAATGTTAATTTATCATGATATACATTTGCTTAATGTGCCACATATATTAATTGCAACCATACTGGCCTCTGTGCTCAGGATTGCCACAACAACTTTCAGTAAAACTTTCAGTGTAACAGACTTCACCTGTTACTTTCAAGTTGTGGATGTAATTTACTTCATAGCACATGAACAACTGATTTTTTGTGGTAATTGATAAGCTGGTCATCCTCATTTCTGTGAGGCAGGAATGAAAGCTCTGTGCTACCACTCTACCTGTGTCTTTATCAAACTTATTAAACTTTAACCTGATTAAAACTAAAGGTACGCCTATAATGTCTGTTCAGTTCTTGACACTTGACTACATGCCATGCACATGCTATCACAAGAATGCTGCAGCCCGCGTATGCATAATGACACTGGCAACAGCGGGCAATGTCTTTGCTAAATAGCTCTCTGATTAATGCGAAACAATATAATAATTATGGTAAAATAAGGCTTTTTTTTGGAGGGCTGTAATAAGCTTCCTTATAATTCAGTATGTGTGCCAGCATCAGGGGGCAAAATGTCAAAGTTCCACCCATGATGACCAGTGTAAGCAAATAAGCAAACAGGAAACATATCATTGTAGGAGGAATCTGTGATAAAACTTTACTTTTCACAAACATGCCTCAATAATGCAGAATGCACATTTTCTTAAATTTAAGTCTTTGCTGCTTCAAAGTGGACACATTCTGTGAATTATAGGGTTCTTGCTTTCATATTTAATGGATACCCCAGTATCCTTCACCTGTATTTGAGAGTGCAGGAACAGGCTAGCTGTTTTTTTTTTTTTAATTTATAAAAATATTCTTCACTTTAAAGTAGAATTCAATGTTGCAAAATAATATATACCATGCTTATGAAGAAATAACGTCAACTTGAAAATCACTGAGCTTATGCTTTATGTGATCTCTGCTTATCTGGTATATGCCAGGCAGTATTAGTGATAAAATGTATTATTCTTACCAGACATACCCACGCCCCCAAAACTATTTGTGCAAAGTGTATGATAAACTTTAATTTATCTAGCCATCCATCTTAATTTTTCTCTTAAAAATTCATACATTACTGGAAGCTTCTCAGCAGTATTTTTATTTATTTATTAATCCAGAAGGAAATTACTTGGATTTTTCGCATACCCTTTGGGGTCAGAGCGCAGGGTCAGTCATTGTACAGTGCCCCTGGAGCAATTGAAGGTTAAGGGCCTTGCTCAAGGGCCCAGCAGAGTAGCATCGCTTTTGGCATTGACAGGGATTCAAACCGGCAACCTTCGGGATACCAGTGCAGATCCTTAGCCTCAGAGCCACCACTCCGCCCAGCATAAGACCCAAAGCAAACCTAAAAGGTCTATTGTAGGACATGCTGATGCACACAGTGTGGAGTCTTGATTAAAGTAACCTGCTCATCTTTAGGAAAAGGACAACCCATTGAAAAACTATTCATACAGTTCCTGGACCAGGATTTAAACTCACAACTGTGGAGTATCTTAACCACTATATGACTATGCAAAACAAATTTAAAGCATATTTTTATTGATTATTCTTGTAAGATAAAACTGCTTTCATTTTTGAAAATATGTGTTATTGAAACAATTATAGTTACAACAGTAAAGTTTACAAAAAAATCCCAACATTTCATTTAAATGTGTCTATACATAGCTAATAGGTACTCGATTATTGTATGTTGACCTCCTTTGTAAGTCGCTTTTGATAAAAACATCTGATAATCAAATTACTGTAAATGTAATTGGTGTCAGTAGCTGAATGCTGTTTTCATAGCACACTCATGTATTTTTATTCTGTAGGGGAAGATTAACAATTTTAATAATCAATAGTGCTGAATTAATTATCAGCACCAGTTTTATTTCTTTTTGCATTGTAAAAAGTATTTTACATACATTATTCTTGTCTGTTATTTATTCTGCTCTGCAGCAAATTGTTTAGCTTGCTGCTTACTAATTCTTAAAGTAAGCATTACATTCACATTTGGTGTAACTATGAGTCACATACTACATTCAATATTTATCACAATTTATTTTATGAAAAATGTGATGCACTGATGAGTTGCATTATTCTGAATGCATTAAAAATACTGTGGTAGTACAGACAGTTAGTGCTGCTGTCTTAAAGGTCCAGGGTTCTGAGCTAAATTTTTTTTCCAGTCACTGTCTGTGTAGAATGTACATGTTTGTGTGGGATTTCCCGTGATAATCCCAAAGACATGCTTGTTAGGTGGAACAATTCCATGAGTTCCATGAACAACAGACTGGAATCAGAATTGGGTGTACACACTGTAGGGTTTTATCAAAGGTACTCTACAGCAGTGTTTCACAATTACCTCCAAAAGTGAATCACTGGCTGACAGCAGTCGGTCATGAATTGCTATTGTTTATAATGGTTGAAGGTCATGTTGGGTCCCTGGTGGATCATGCAGTGGATCTTTGCCACACCCATTCTGACAATCATATTCAGTTCACCAAGGAGAACAAACAGAGCTGTACAGTGTGTATATATATACCACAAGCGTTACCTGGTAAGTAACCACCCATACAATCAGATTGTGATTCAGACTACGAATGCCTTGAATGTAATTACTCCGATCTACATACTGTCAAATAAACGAACCACACGCCGTGGCGCAACGCAAGAGGCTTCGCCTCTAGCGCTGACGTCCGAGGTTTGATTCCCGAGTGAGTGTGTATGCTTGATGAGCCCAGAATTAGGGTGAAACACGTGTCGTGTACTCTTTGTACAGTAACAGTAAAACTATTTCAACCATTCTATGATCTGCTTCTCGCAACTGAAAGAGGGCACCGTGGCAGATGTTAGCCGACTTGCTGACCAACCACAAGCGTTACCTGGTAGGTAACCACCCATACAATCAGATTGTGATTCAGACTACGAATGCCTTGAATATATATACAGTGCATCCGGAAAGTATTCACAGCGCGTCACTTTTTCCACATTTTGTTATGTTACAGCCTTATTCTAAAGTGGATTAAATTCATTTTTTTCCTCAGAATTCTACACACAACACCCCATAATGACAATGTGAAAAAAGTTTACTTGAGGTTTTTGCAGATTTATTAAAAATAAAAAAATTGAGAAAGTACATAAGTATTCACAGCCTTTGCCATGAAGCTCAAAATTGAGCTCAGGTGCAGCCTGTTTCCCTTGATCATCCTTGAGATGTTTCTGCAGCTTAATTGGAGTCCACCTGTGGTAAATTCAGTTGATTGGACATGATTTGGAAAGACACACACCTGTCTATATAAAGGTCCCACAGTTGACAGTTCATGTCAAAGCACAAACCAAGCATGAAATCAAAGGAATTGTCTGTAGACCTTCGAGACAGGATTGTCCCGAGGCACAAATCTGGGGAAGGTTACAGAAACATTTCTGCTGCTTTGAAGGTCCCAATGAGCACAGTGGCCTCCATCATCCATAAGTGGAAGAAGTTCGAAACCACCAGGACTCTTCCTAGAGCTGGCCGGCCATTTAAACTGAGCGATCTGGGGAGAAGGGCCTTAGTCAGGGAGGTGATCAAGAACTCGATGGTAACTCTGTCAGAGCTCCAGAGGTCCTCTGTGGAGAAAGGAGAACCTTCCAGAAAGACAACCATCTCTGCAGCAATCCACCAATCAGGCCTATATGGTAGAGTGGCCAGACGGAAGCCACTCCTTAGTAAGAGGCACATGGCAGCCCACCTGGAGTTTGCCAAAAGGCACCTGAAGGACTCTCAGACCATGAGAAACAAAATTCTCTGGTCTGATGAGACAAAGATTGAACTCTTTGGTGTGAATGCCAGGCGTCACGTTTGGAGGAAACCAGGCACCACTCATCACCAGGCCAAAACCATCCCTACAGTGAAGCATGGCGGTGGCAGCATCATGCTGTGGGGATGTTTTTCAGCGGCAGGAACTGGGAGACTAGTCAGGATAAAGGGAAAGATGACTGCAGCAATGTACAGAGACATCCTGGATGAAAACCTGCTCCAGAGCGCTCTTGACCTCAGACTGGGGCGACGGTTCATCTTTCAGCAGGACAACGACCCTAAGCACGCAGCCAAGATATCAAACGAGTGGCTTCAGGACAACTCTGTGAATGTCCTTGAGTGGCCCAGCCAGAGCCCAGCCTTGAATCCGATTGAACATCTCTGGAGAGATCTTAAAATGGCTGTGCATCGACACTTCCCATCAAACCTGATGGAGCTTGAGAAGTGCTGCAAAGAGGAATGGGCAAAACTGGCCAAGGATAGGTGTGCCAAGCTTGTGGCATCATATTCAAAAAGACTTGAGGCTGTAATTGCTGCCAATGGTGCATCGACAAAGTATTGAGCAAAGGCTGTGAATACTTATGTACATGTGATTTCTGTTTTTTTATTTTTAATAAATTTGCAAAAACCTCAAGTAAACGTTTTTCACGTTGTCATTATGGGGTGTTGTGTGTAGAATTCTGAGGAAAAAAAATGAATTTAATCCATTTTGGAATAAGGCTGTAACATAGCAACAAAATGTGGAAAAAGTGATGCGCTGTGAATACTTTCCGGATGCACTGTGTATATATATATATATATATATATGTGTGTGTGTGTGTAAAAAATGACATATCTTAGCACTAAACACTGCCGTACCAATTAGTATACTTGACATTTTCAGTATAGTTTTTTGCAAATGTTAATACTACAACCTTTTAACAAATTAAGATATTTTTTCATACTAAAGCAAGTAATGTTTTATTTTTTGCTTTTGAAAATAGTAGAGAATTGAGCTTGTTCTGTGTTCTTTGTGAAGTCAGTGTTTTTAGTGATTCATAGACTGATTTCCTCTGTTGAGTAAGAAAGAGTACCCTGAGGGCCATAGCACAATAGCATACATTATTGAGGGCATGGGGATATGACACATCTCCAAACAAACATTTCTGGCTGTCCATGTTTTTCCTAAAACATGCTCTCTGTTTATTCTCCCATGAACCTCTAGTGACACTAAAAAGGTGTCCCGCAATTGGGAGAGAATCCGCTTTCAGGTTAATTGATATTCCAGACATGGTCTGTAAAGACCTCCATGTACCAATAACATACCCAGGCCTCTATTATATTTACACAAGCCTAATGCCCCAGTTAACTATCTATCAAACAGTGCTGGTCACTCATAGAGTAGCAGGCGCTTCCTGTTTGAATCTTTACCAAGTGATGTTGTTGTACTGTTACACTAGGTATTCATTTTCAGAGACTACTGTTCCCCTGGGGCAAATATCAAGTAGAAGCCCCACATACAAGCCATTGTATATTAGCGGCTTAGGTCAAGAGACGGAGACAAGAAAAACTTGGCATCTCCTGGACCACATGCTGAAATGATAGCTCTAATGAATGGAGTGAGTGTGTTTAAGCTATAATCCCCACTGGGATATGCCGGTTTATATGACAATACACCTAGTATGACTTCCAGAGCTGATGTGTTCACGCCAGCATTGCCACCGAACAAACCACATATTTTTTCAATATACATTCTCTTTAAAACAAGAACATTAGTTTTAAGCATTCTAAGTGAATAATGCCATGCTGTAAAAGGAACCTGAGAAGGCTCTATTAATATGTGCCATTTATCTTTCCTACAGCATCTACTTTCACATCAAAGAGTTCTGAAACCTGAAGAATCAATGACCTTATTAAGTCTGTACACATCCCCCTCATTACCAAACATTACTTTGGGACTTCCAGCGGCATCCTCCCCAATAAATGTAAGTTTTCATTTTTAAAGTCTCTCCTCCTGTACATGTTTTATTGTCAGCAAGTGCAGTTTAATCCTAATCTAAGGAACTAAGGATACATGTCAACAATTGTATGTACAGTATATGGACAGAGTACAGTTAAATATTCCTAAAAAGGATATTTGCCTAAACAGATATGTAATATACACAATACTAAGATATGATCATAAACTTCCTGCAAGCTGATTACAGTCAACTATAATAACTACTTTTGTTCTAAAACTGATATACTTTCGAGTATGTTATCTCTATCAGGCACTACATTTAACTTGAAACTTGTCACATTAAGGCCCTTTTGGTCAATAGGAGGAGCTTTCCAATATACTAGTTACACCACCAGCTAGCCTAGAGGATTAATGTTTTGCTCTGGGCCACAGACCTTTTAACCCCAAAGGATTTTATATCCCCTTGGATAAATAATGGTCTCTAGTGTCCAGTTCAAGCCTTGCTCTTATCTTTAACAATTCACCCAATTCATCACCTCAGTTTCGAAAGTTTAAGCAATTATGTGCTTTAGTATAAAGGCCAATAGAATTTCTAAATGATACATCATTTTCAGGCTTTATTAGCTGGCACGTCATCCAATTAACTGGTACTTCACCAATGGGAAAATAAATCTCATTATTTATTGCCTAGTGTTTAAGTTTGCTTGACTTCTTCTCTTTCTTATGCATTCACATTATCTAAAACAAAATCTTTTTTTGGGAACTGTACATATAAAATGTTAAGATTTTGAGTTATTAAAGAGAATCTGTGCTACTTAGTACTTTTACAATCTGATAAATACCTGATATTAAAGTGATGGATTAGCTGAATAAAATATGTAATGCAGATATCTGCTATTGATTTGTTTCAAAATGAATTGAATTGCAGTTTTATCTAGTGTTTAATGATACACTATAATTTATAGCTGTGTCTTTTGGATAAACACTTTTCAAGTACTCATCCTTTCTGAAACAATTAGGATTTTAACCAAGTTGTAAAACTGCCACTCTAAAAGAACAGTCACTTAACTGTGCTATCATCCAGATACTATTTACACTGTATATAGATAGACAGATGGTTAGTTAGTACTTTATTTATCCTGAAGAAAAAATTTGGCTTTTTTACAAAAGGTCAAGAAATAAATAAAGAAATAATATAACAAAGAAATGCACACCAAAATTAATAAAAAGAATTACAATTTCTGACTGGGTTAAAGGTAAAAAGAGCATTCACAATGAAACATTATGAAGGTTCTATTTATTGTCCCAGTAGTGTTTCTTGACACACTTCTTCTAAATAATTCATTGGCTGATAATGGCTATACGTTTTGTCTTTATTGTCTCTTTTGTTCCTACCTCCAGAAAGTTGAGCCTGCCCTCTTAATTAGCTTTTTAATTTGTGATGCATCAAAACAAGAATGATACAAGACCCACACAACCAATCCAAACTCATATGGTATTCTGAAAGTTGAGTTGTATTCATATCAATTTTGGGGTGTGTTATGACTATAAGAGCAATCAACAAAGCAAATTCTCTTGAAAAGCTATGACTAAGGAATGACCTTCTTCAAGCTTACTTGAAGCACAAGCTACTGGTTTATGTCTTCAAACTGAAATAGTTTCCAAAAAGTGTTTAAAAAAAAGAAAAGCTAACAACAGTTTGAGATATCTTTATCCTTTGAAAGGGGTGACAGTGGATATCTTCCTGACTTTATTGATGTCCATACATCCATCACTCTCTTATCAGACCTGCTTAACATAATTCAGTTTGTTGCAGTATCCAAGAATATCCTAGTAGCACTGGAGACAGTTTCAAGAAAACAGAACATTATTGATGCCTGCTTGACTTTCTCAAATCTGAGCAATTTCAGAATAATTTATAAACAAATTGTGTGCTCTACTGTCTGAAAGAAACTTGTTTCTGTTACAATTTCCCCTTGGGATTAATAAAGTATCTATCTATCTATCTATCTATCTATCTATCTATCTATCTATCTATCTATCTAT
>JANRMT010062841.1:56983985-57027498 GCA_026402145.1 Polypterus bichir lapradei | reverse complement strand
TATCTATCTATCTATCTATCTATCTATCTATCTATCTATCTATCTATGTACATTGCCATCATTTATGACAGGGCTATATGTGGTTTAGGTGACAGCCAATTATTATCTACCAATTTAATCATCCTCTCACGATGTTCTTGATAGGTTATGAGCATATTAAAGGCTGTCTAGATCCAGAGGTTTGGGGAATGTGGGAAGCAGCGATGAAATGATGTCTGGTCAACACACTTATACATACAGTATACCATACAAACCACTGTATATTGCCTGAACATCTCCTTTGCTTAAAGCATTTATTCCTCTGTTTGGTTTCTTATGGTAATTCATTATAATGCAAATCATTTAATTTCCTAAGAAATTTACTTTTGTCTCTTCCAAATATTGTAAACATTCTGGTTGACTCTTTTTTAGGCAGCCACCGCTTTAAAGGAAAAACATGTTGATGTTGCAATGCAAAATATGAGGCACGCTTTGCCAGGCCACTATCAAGGTGGTGTTCCTCTGCCACCTGGCCTTCCTCCTGTGGCTTTGGAAGCAAAAGTAAATAACAGTCACCAAGCGCTTCTTCAGCACCTGCTACTAAAGGAGCAAATGCGTCAACAGAAGATCCTTAATAATGGTAAGCATTTTGAATATATAAATTAACATAAGGCTCCAGCTTTTTTTCCTCTGACTCACAACCAGTCATAAATTTAACAAACAAGGAATCAACCAGCTGAGCTAAAATAACCTTGGGAGTTCTATCACAGTTCTATCAGTGAAATTCCTCTATAACAACTTAGATTATATCCTTTACCTGGGATCAAACCTGAGTATTTTGTGGCAAGCACAGTATTTTAGAAATACTTCCTTTTACCTGAGCAATCACATGCTAACCCTGAAACACATCCACACACATCTCAAAAGAAGAGGTAGAGAATAAAACTGTCAATGACTAGATGTCACGTAGCTTAACTTTTAATGCTGACTTATCTTCTTGTAGCAAATGGCTATACATACTGTATATATCAAACAAGAGTGCCTGGTACAACAGGAACATGATAACATTTTTGGCAGAGCCTGTCCAGCTATACCTAGGTGGCTTGATACAGAGAAATGTTCCAAACGCTGGGTGTCCCAGTGTCTTTCAACAAAACAACACTCAGATGTGAAATTATTTTGAGAGATAGATAGTCTACGAATAAGTGAGTGAACAGCAACAAGCTCTCTTATCTAATACAATTCATTTATGCTTATTCTTTCCTGTCTTCCCTCTATAAGCAGATATAACAGTATTTCAAGCAGGTTTTTGGATAATAAGAGGTTTGTGTGTGACCATCAGTAATCTGATGTATGTATGTATTAAACAGATTTAATATTAGAAAACTGAAGCTCAAAATTTATTCAAGATTGTTGATATGAACAAAAACAATGGTGAAGTATGGTAAACTAGCACAAATTGGCAACCACTTGATAGCAACAGCCAAAAGAATGACAAATATTTTCCAGTATAACTATTTCAACAACCGTGTTGCTTCCTGTTTGCATTGTGGGTATTATTTACTTTTATTTTTCAACTACTAGAATTGTTTTCCATTTACCTTTCCATTCTGTTTTGAGACAAAATGTAGGTTTGCTAAATTGAGTCATAAGAAATTTCTTAATAAATTCATGGATATTCTTTTGATTCATATGAAAATGCTTATGAAGAAATCTTTAAACTGAAAATGTAATTACTTTTTAAAATAGAAATTGTAAAAAGTTCTGTTTAAAGTTCCAGGTGCAGTTCCTGTTCACCCTCAATCTCCACTGACAATGAAAGACAGACCAGTGCCCAGCATCAGACACAAACTTCCACGTCACCGCCCTCTGAACAGAACCCAGTCAGCTCCTCTGCCACAGGGAACACTGGCACAGCTGGTCATACAGCAACAGCATCAGCAATTCCTGGAAAAGCAGAAGCAATACCAGCAACAAATCCAAATCAACAAAGTAAGATCATACAAGGCAGATGCTCTGCTTTGTTTTCAATAAATTCTAGTTTGTATATCCAATTACATCAATGAATGAACTCAATTAAGCCTTTTAAGTAATATGACTGTTTCAAAGAATGAAACTTGCAAACGAAGAATACCATTTTGTACTTTTCATTTTCATATATAATATGATGATACATAGCACTCTCAATGTTCAACCTAATGGAGGCATCATAAACAAGAGAGTCCCTCTTTCCATCGTTTGACCCCATGTAATTTAATTTAGTCTAGTTCAATAGTGAAAGTCAGACTTAGACTGCATAGTTTTGTTTCTTAGTGGCATTATTTGTGTTTCTGGAAGTTGGCAGCCTTGACCTTGCCTTTAAAAAAGACATTGTTCAGAATTATTCCATCCAATACACAAGGCAAATATTTGATTTGGCTGTAAGGCTGAAAGAAGTCATTGTGTGAACACAGCAACCAATCGAGTTCAAGTCTTCTTTTGAGAGGCATGCCAACTGTGGAGATCACACTCACAAAAGCATAACTGCACTTAGAAAATAAAAAACACAAAATAAAATCTATGCTAATAGGATTCTAAACCAAATGAGTAAGAACTGTAAAACTCAAATGTTTCCAAATAAGGAAAGTCACACATATTTACTAGATTTATACTGTCAATGTTCTGATGTTATATGGGTTCAGAGTGTCCATTTTTATAGAATACATTCTTTTCTTTTTCATAGTCAAATACTTAGATTCATTAGTTTAGTTGCTTGCCAGCATTTCAAAAAAGTTTAAACAAGTTGAGGGTAATACCACTCAGTCTAAATTAGATTTGCCTTTCGTTACGGTTGAATGGCCACACATACAGAGGAGAGGAATAAATCCCTTCAGCTGTTTTAGGGGTAAGGAAAGGTCTAGATGGTCAAGACTATAAGATCACACCTCCTCCAGGGTGAACATATGTCCGACTAGATATCCTTCCTGTTTCTGACATGCTCCTTGATAAATGACCAATTAACTGTTCAAAAATAAAAAGTGTTTGACGTGTAGATCTTTGACTCATTTTGAGATTCTGCGGTCAACGTCTGTGGTATTTTTTTCTCAATAGAAATTTTAGAATGTCATTATCTGATACATTACTAATTATCCATGGTGATATATAAGCACACAATCCCTCTTGCCTCATAACTATGAACTTAAAGTTATTACTAATGACAAAGTAAAAGGTCACACTGATATCATCATTTCAAAGAAACCAGTAATTTTCTAAAGAAAAACCTGCTGCATCAGAGGGTGGTGGTACTGTAAATAAAATCAAATAATTGTACAGAGTTGCCCAACTTTACAGCTCAAAAAAAAGCCTTATATAATCGACTAAGACTGCTCACATACTAATTTTGGTAAAGCATTAATTCAGATAAATATTAATACACATTGTGTTTTCATATACATTAATGGTGCTGAAATAACAGAACTTCTCTGTAAATTCACATTTCCACACACACACACACACATTTATAAAGCTGTGTTATTTTGTCAATGTAAATAAAATGTAGTATTATTATTATTATTATTATTATTATTATTATTATTATTATTATTAATGTTTCTCCAACCTTTTTTAGTGAAAGATATGTAAAATACAGCCAAACTATTAAAAGACTTCAACTGCAGAAAGAACAGAGTGTCCAATGGCATCCAGCAAAAAGCAGAGTCCAACCCTGGGTGGGAGGCCTGGCTATAAAAACATACCCACCTTTACTCATATATGACAATTTGGACTCTCTAAACAGCATATCCTATCTATTTTGTTGATGGGGGAGACCAGATTGTCTCAAGGACAATTCAAGTAGTGAACATTGGGGAAAATGTGCAAACTTCATACAGACTAACTGGGAGATATATGTTATATGAATTTGCATACTAACTCATAATAAATAAAATGCCCAAACATTCATTTAATATTTTGCCCAATTTTCTTAGTGAAGTTTGTGGTGGCAACACAACTAACAAAAACAACTAGAAAATCCAATTTACAGCTTTATAGCACTTTCTGGGAAATTGTCATAAGCAACCAGGATAGTCAAGGGACACACAGTAATCTCTCTAGCATGGTGCCTCTATTGTACTACAAACTGAGTTTTCTCCCAGTAAGCCATTCCTGGTAGTACACCTGTGGGAGGTGTCCATTTCCATCTAAACCACTACAACTGACACCTGAACAACTAATGATTTTACTCTAGGGCCCTTCCATATCGCTGAATTCCTCATTCTATCATGGAGAATGAGCCCAACAACCCTGTGCAGGAACCTCATTTTGGGTGCTTAGCTGCAATAGGTACAGGGTTATTGTCTGATCCTTAAATAAAAAGTCCCATCTAAAGATTTTGCTCCCGCTTCACCATTTTAGTCCAGTAAACTGCTTCCATACTGCTCCCACTGCAATGATTCATTGATGACTCTCATGGTCTCTCTTCTGTCCTCATTTGTGAACAATGACCTGAGGTATTTAAACTGATCTGTTCAGGGCAGCTACTCTTTCATTACCATTAGGAATCTGGCTATGTTTTTCTGGGATAGGACCATGACCTCAGATTTGAGGTTGTAAATTCTCATCCCAATTCAATCACATTCAGTTATTTCAATGTTCCAGTGTTTGGTGGAGATCAGCCCGATGAAGTCAAGAAGACAACAACATTCATATTATTGGTTGAAGTGCAACTGAAACAGTTACTCCTTTTAACTCACTGTGTGTCCCTGAGTAACTAACTTCAGGTGTTTGTGCTTTAGTTGTAAAGAAATACAGTATAAGTTTAAAAACAAAAAATACTGTATATTTCTGTGGTTGAAAAATACTTTGAGAAGGTATTCACTATAGAAGTCAAAAGTGGAACCAGGACAGGTGGAGGTCACAAGAGTTAGTCAGGGTCATGTGAAATGTGTCTATGCTGTTATGTAGAATGCTGAATTACACAATGATATGCTAATACCCCATATTATCATTTATTAGGATTCATGGCTTTCTTTGTCATTGATTTTCAACAAGCTAAAATCTCATGGGCCAATCACTGGATGTATAATGCAGCGTGCTATGTTTTGCACCAAAAGTGATCTAACAGACCTGAAATTTGCTGACTCTTAACATAGTTGATTTTTATTTTTGTATTTAAACCTAAGTGAAATGGTCTCCAATTTCTGAATCTACAAGGCAAAATATAGGCACCTGCATGATATTTTTATAATCATAGCACTATAAATGGAAATAGTCAGGGAGAAAAGGCCTATGTTTACAAGTAGGAATTTCTGAATCATTACCCCAATTAAATGTGAGCAATAAAATTAACTAGAGCCGTGTTGCATTTAGAACCATTTTGTCTGCAGCATTACAGGCCTTAATGGATCTTTACAAGAGCAAATGGATTTAAAAGGTGGTATAAAAACACTTACTAATGCTATAAGAAGAAAGGTAATTCTCTGCTGGATATTTATAAAGAGCCTATGTTCTAAGGCCAATACATTTGCTGGGTGTAACTTCCAGCAGCGTCAAGCTTTCTTTGATGTCCCCTGTATTTGGGTTCAAGTGAAGCATGGTAATGAATGTATCTCCCTCTTTTCCTTGCTACCTCCGCTTGAAACTTCATTCTTATATTCCGATTTCATTCCTTGTAAACACACGACTTCTAAAGTCAGGTACCATGTTAGAAATATTATCTCACTTTTTTCCAGTCTTGTCTTTTAATATTTCCATTGTAACGCTACACATTCAATACCATACACCATAACAGCAGAAGGCCGCCTCACCACTTCTTTTAAGTTTAGCATTTGGAATTCTAAGGAGACACTCATTTGAGGATCTGAGGTTACGATTTGGAATATAACGTGTCAGACATTCCGATATATAAGATGGGGCGAGATTATTTAAGGCTTTATAAACAATAAGCAGAATTTTAAAATCAATCCTGAATGACACAGGTAACCAGTGTAGTGACATCAAAACTGGAGAGATGTGCTCGGATTTTCTTTTCCTAGTTAGGATTCTAGCAGCTGCATTCAGAACTCGTTGCAAGTGATTTATGTCTTTTTTGGGTATTCCTGAGAGGAGTGCGTTACAGTAATCTAGTCTACTGAAAACAAAAGCGTGAATTAATTTCTCAGCATCTTTCAGTCTTTTGCTATGTTTCTTAAGTGAAAAACTGCTGTCCTAGTGGTCTGATGAATATGCGATTTAAAATTCAGATTACAGTCAACAGTTACCCCTAAGTTTTTTACTTCCGTCTTAACTTTTAATCCTAATGCATCAAGTTTATTTCTGATAACCTCATTGAATCCATTATTGCCAATTACTAACATTTCAGTTTTCTCTTTATTTAGTTTGAGAAAATTACTATTCATCCATTCAGAAATACCAGTAAGACATTGTGTTAGTAAATCGAGAGAGTCGGAGTCATCAGGTGCTTTTGATAAATAGCATGAATCGTTTCCCATCTTAGGTCAATTTATGTGTTGTGCTCAATGTTGCCAAAAGCCTGAATAAGCCTGTAAATTTAGGTGGATGAGGAATAATCCTTAAAAAACAAAGACATTAAGACAATAAACTTCACATCTCTCATTTTACAGTTTTATCTGTTTCAATATTAAAATCCAAAAGAACCCAAAGGAGCCTACTCTGGATGTAATGCCAGTTTGGTGTAGGACTCATTCACACAAACACAAACATAGTCTCAAATAGTGGCCCAGTTCAGGAAGAACAATTAGCTACATTTTTGGGATGTGGAAGAAAATTCACTGAAAGGTTAAAACATAGCAGCTCCATACAGACAGTGCCTGAACTGAACACATGGAACTTCTGGCCCTGGAGCTGTGAGATGGCAGAACTAAAAAGTACCCAACCCTAACCCTTCATGCTGTTCACTTTATAGACTTGTTCTCTCTTTTATGCATTTTCTTAACTCTGTTCTTCTAATACAGGGGTAATTGGGAGCACTGGGCACATGGCAGGAATTAACTTCATACTTATTCACTCATATTATGTCAGTTTAGATCAGCCAATTAATAATTTCTTTAAGATTTAGATGGGAACTAGAATAACTGGGAAAAGCCCACAAGGACATGCACAACTCCATGCACACAGTGACAGGTCACAGAATCAGTCCAAGATTACTGGAGCAATGAGGAATCAGTAATGTCACCATAATGTTTTATGAAAAATTAACATTGCTTATAATACATCTGTTTAATGATACATTTTAGAAATAGAAATGCAACGAATAGGAACACTGAACACATTATGGCATCGATGCTGACACTGTCTTGTATTTTCTTAAAAGAAACATTGAAACTTACAAAATATGCTCATGATTTCAAAGTTGAACCTCTTAGTCCTTTATGAGATAAAGGTGAAAGTGCATGAAAGATGACTCCTGACACTCTTATATAATAAAATCCTTTCTGTTACTCCTATGTTTATTAGACTATCTTTCTGTGAATATTTCTTTAATATTTTACACTTCCAGCAATGAATTTGCAATGAAGTCTATACTTTTTCAGCTTCAGGGTGAACAAACTACCAAGACATCAAGTTGAAGCAGAAACCTTAACACCCTTTAAGAAGATTCTGGATGAGATATTAGTACAGCTTAGCTATTAGCTAAACAATTTTATTTGGTGGGCTGAATGGCCTCTTCTCGTTTGTCAAATTTCCTATTTTCTTATGTTGTCTGAACTCACATAATCTTGGCAGTATCAGGTGAATGACAGAAATTGTACCTAAGCTAGGCATAGGACCCACTCATTGTCTATTTTATAACAAAAAATACACCTAAAGAAGCAGCATTTCTTTCAGTTCCTATTTGTTTCGTCCCGTGTCAAGTACAATTTTTCCAGGTGTTCCTGTGAAAAAGACTAGAGTCTGCAGCTGTTCCCTGGATAACGGCCATTGTTAGCATATCAGTCAGTGACTTTGCTTTCATTTAGAAAAAATATTTGCCTGTAATTCTGCCCAAGGTTGTGGCATCCCAGAAATGTAGCACATTGAGAAGATTTCTATCGCTTGCTGTAGCACAACTGGGACACAAATGCTTTTTTTGTTTTTACAAAAGCAGGCAGAAAGACTTGTGTGATGCTATAAGTGTTAGAGTAAGAGTGTGTGGGGGGTCTCATCAGTAGATCAGTATTTGTGCCTCACTGGTAACTGTTAATAGCTAGTGCTATAGATATTTTTATTGTTAATCATATCAGATATCTTTTGCAATCAAATCTTTCCAATCTCTAAAAAATCCTTGTACTCTCTCACCCAGATGCTGTCAAAGTCTATTGAGCAGCTGAGGCAGCCAAGCACCAATCTGGAGGAATCTGAGGAAGAGAATCACAAAGATCAGCCGATGCAGGAGGACAAAGCTCCCCACTGTGGCAGTATTAGGAATCGCAACCATAACAGCAGCTGCACAAGCTCCTCAGAAGAAGCTTTTGGAACACACGTGGCAGATATAAAAGTGAAAGAGGAACCACTGGACAGCGACTACGAAAGCCTAAGCAATCAAAGTGAGGCTTCGGAGCAGACAGCATTTATGCAACAGGTAAAGGGGAAAGATTTTGCTCGGAGATTGGTCATTAAAGCAGTTATTTGAATACCAAACAACACCAAACAATTAAAAAAAAACACCTTATATGAACTTTGTCTGCAGTTTCCATTGTACAGTTCTGCAGCCTAAAATATTGTGTTGTTTCAGTTTTATAATCCTTACCTCCCTTGTGCCTAATGAATATTTTTTGTTCAGGTGCCAGTAAAGTGTTATGAGTTAAATCCTTTTTTTTTTCTTTTTTTTGATTTGGAGCTGTAAAGTTATTTTTGTAATATATGTTTCATCTCCTTTGTTATCTGTATATAATGTTTTAGTCTAGTGGTTGGCTTTTTTCTTCTTTTTTCCATGAGAAGGAGGCTAAACCTGTTGTCAGCAACTCTGTAAAACTGTAGATCTGAAAACACTGCAAATCCTTTTTGAATTCATAAGGTTTCTTTCCCTCTCGTTGAAAAAAGTTAATCTTAGTTTGCAATGCATTTGTGTGTAAATTTGTCTGTATACAACAAGAATTAAGATCAGCAAAATGTTGTAGCTACTTATCTGAACTTTTTATTTTAGCAAGTCTGTAAAGTCACTGCAGGTTTGTTTAAAAAAGATAAAACTGTCTGCTACAAACCAATTTATTCATTTGGTTGTTTTCATTTTGTTTGTGTTATTTTCCCATTTTTATTGTAAAGGAAAAGGACACTGTATTATTTGTGACATAATACATTACATTAGTTTTGCTTGGAGCTGTCCTGTTAATCATGTGGAAATACCTTGAAGGAGCAATGTTGCCAAAGTAAAGCCTGCCGACACCTGTGGCCGTACAGTTTGTGGAGACAGCCGCCTATGCCCTTGTCCTGCTCTGCTGTTGTGCAGTATTCTAATATTTTTAGTTATAAGGCTTTGTCGAGTTCCTGCTGAGATCCAGCAGTGAAGTTACTCAGTAAGGCTGGACAGGAAATGCCGTATGGGAGCAAGAAGTCTAAGTGATTCATGTACTGAGGAATGTAGAGGGCTAGTATTTTACTTAGTATGTTGGAAAATTCACCCTTTCCGTTGATTTATTGTATGAGAAAACAACAAAAGGAGTAGGGAAATGGTTAAGGAAGCTTTTCAGTGAAACATTTCCTTTATGTTCCCAAATGCTGTGTTTACCTTTTAAAATGTAATTATTATGGGCCTGTTTTTGTCTATTCCCTGCACCTTCTTCTCCAGCATCTCACTCCATGATTAGACACCGTTCTACTACTGGTATAAGGAGACTCTGGATGAATGTGTATGAATGAGAGGAGAAATACCCTGTGAGTCATGGAGGTTTTCCTGCCTGAGTGTATGTATGTGTACTCTTTGCTCTCTCTCTCTTTATACATATATATATATACACACACACACACACACATCCTAAATTGGACTGAATTGAGATTTTTTATGTATGTCTTATGTAAATGCACACTAAACAAAGTATGTAGTGTAGTGCATACTATATACGAAGATGTTCTTATCAACGACCTAAATAGTTGTTCGCACTGTGTTGTATATATTGACAAAACAAACTTTTACAGTTGAAGAAGACTTTAAAAAAAAAATCACCAAACAAAGCAATTTCACCCTTGCTCCTTATTTCCTTTATTTTTGATGTATTATATCTGATTTTATCCCTGATGGGAAGTATTTCTTTTATGTTGTTATTTACGTTTTGTATTATTTCCCACTCTTGCCTTCTGTTAATTTTTTAAAATAAATTTCAGTCTTTGCAATGCTCATTTTGGGTCAGTTTCAGATATTTTTTTTAATGTACATGCATGTTAGAATTACTCAGCCTTTCATGGAAAGATTTATCAGGTGTAGTTCAACACTGGTAAAAGGAATCTTATATGGACATTTAGCAAATAGAGCTAACTACCACAGCTAATATAGATGACCATATTGATACATCAATTTTTACATTAGTAGAGAACTTATCAGAAAGAATTAGTACAGTTTCTTTTGGATTATTCATAACATATGCTAAAGCACTCCGGTATATAATGGAAAGACTAAAGAGCTGATTAGGTGTTGACAGAAATGGTTTATCATATATTGTACCTAAATTTGAAGTCAGATTGAATGCATTACTATATATCCAAAGAGCTAGGATCCTTTGAAGCAGACACCCATGTTCCACTTCCTGTTTAAATAGGACCCATCTTGTTCAGAAAGAAGAAAATGTATTCTAAAAAGTTTTATTTTTTTTGGTGAGCAAACACTACAAGCAGAGAATAATCATTGAATCTGTTATCATTACATTTTCTATATTGTTTGAACATGTTTTTAATTATATTGTTTCTGTTCATCTTGTTTTTCTACTTGAAGTCTCACTTCATTAGATTTAGTAGCTGGTTGACTGGGGTGCTTCATAGTCCCACTGTTAAGGAAAAATGCATCCAGCTATCCATTTTCCATTTCCACTCTTTCAACTGCATACTGCATGGATCCAAAGAAGATAGTGGCACACCATTTGAATTTGCTTTAAGCCAGAGCTTTACCTGAAATGCTGCCTTCTGGTTGAGTGATCAATGAAAGCTGATATTAGCTCATTCATTCCATTGCTCTAGTTTCAGTTCCGATGCTTTCTTTTTTCTCACGTACAGTGAATGTCGACTCATAACGCCTCCTGGAATATGAAAAGAACAGATGTTGACAGGTGACTACGGTTCCTCTGTATACTCAGATCTTTCACAACATGGTATCATCAGTTCTTCAGTTCTTCTTGGACATTTCTGTTATAGTTTTTTACATTTTTTTTTAGCTATGACATGTAATTCCATTAGAATATAAAGATTACTTTAGTTTTTCATCATTTTCATTGACAGTTTTGTAGCTGTGTTTCCATTGTATGGATGTGTGTTTATATGTGGATGTATGTACAGTATATACATGTATGTATGTATGTATGCAATGTCTTGTAAAATTATTCACCTCTTTCAATTCTGTATATGCCATTATTGTTGAATTTGATTTAAAAGAAATATTTTATTTCAAAACTGAAAGCTCAAACTGACTAACATGGCTGTTGAAATGAGTCACAAGCTTGGGCTTTGATGGCATCCATTTATTCAATTTCTGAAACAATTCATTTGAAATTCAGAGTTGCATGGAGCCCGAGCCTGTCCGGAGCCCAAGCAGGAACTAATCCTGGATAGGGCTTTGATGGCATGAGTTTTGTTTTATCATGGTAAACGTTTACAATATTAATTATATACTTTAGATATGTAGAAACAGCTTTGAGGTACTGAACCAGTCTGACACCATTAAGTTATATGTTTCAAGCAAAAATCAGATTTTAGCACTAATGTTCATCAGAATCCTGCACATCCCTGTCAGCAAAGGATTCATGGATTAGTAAAACTACTTTCGTCATTCCCTAATTGAGCCTTCTCACTTGTGTGGCAATTTTCTTCTACGTTTGCTTTTGCACTGCATGGTCAAGTCATACGGGATATGAAAAAAAGACAGAATGAAGATAACATCTAAAAACCTGTACTGATTAGAGTACGCATCATTAAAGAAAATGTTAATAACAGCTGTTTGCATGCTGTATATAATTATTGAAAAAATTTGCATATTGTAAAAGTGATATATTTCCATTGTCTTTATATAAAAGTATTCTTTATTTGTCAGATAGTTATACAATGCTGATATTTCCAGACTCTTGAAACTGTCCATAGGCTTATAGCAGTCTGATCATTTTATGCAGAAGGTATTGAAAAGATTAATTGAGCAGTAAGGCTGTATATTTGTATCTGTTAAGACACAAATACCGAATGGTACCCTGGAACAAGGGAGACAGTAGAATACACAATTGTAGGGTCTGTTGCTGCACCCTACACAAGGCCTCTTTTTGTCCCAGATTTGGCTGACTGGTCCCTGTCTAACTCAACTGATGTGATCTTTTCCTACTTTATAATTAGACAAGAGTGCAGTCTAACATACATCACAAGCAAAACACATTAAACATTAGATTCACGTGCAAAATTAACTATACTCATTTACCCGAGAGTTCTTTGTTGTGATGTCCAATTGACATGGAAGAAAACAAAATCAAACAATCAATTAGTAAGTACCAAGAAAATGACAAAAAAGCCCCTTTTACAGATGGATAGGTGGAGCCTGAGAAGTCACACAGTTGGCTGAATGGCATCTGGGTACAATAATGTATGTTCAGGTTCTTTTAAAAGAGAAACAGTTGACAACAGTAGATCAATTATAAAGAGCCAGAGATTTCTTCTTAACTTGTTGATATTGTAATAAAAAAGCACTGGTTTCAAAAACAACATAAGTTAATGATTTAAAAAGACTAAGATGCATTATAATGTAGCATTTTGTGCAGTTGGCTCAAACTGGCCCTATTAACTGAGCAGTTCTACACAATGGAAACTGGTAGGGAAAGCCACCATGAAGCCACAACAGAAACTTTGACAAGGAGGCCAAGTTCATTGACGGTGACTGGAGAAAGTCTTCATGAGTCAACAGTTCAGCACAAATCAATTCAGACTAAAAGGAAATCCTATGTCAGTAATTAGACAAAGCTTCTATGTGTGGCAGAGTGGCAAGAAACTCCAACCCATAACAACAGGCAAAACTTTTTTTTTTGGTTAAAAAAAAAAAACTTTTATTGGCTACATATTAAGTACAGTGCTTCATCTAATGCAGATCATTCCTGCTATCCAGCACAGTGGTTGCAGTATTATGCTTTGCATATGTTTGTCATTTGTAGGGAACTGGAGAATCATTGGGACAGAGGGAAATATGAAGTCCATTAAAAGAAGCCAGGATCAAATATTAACTTTTCACCAAAGCAGTGACACAAAGCAAAAAGACTGTCCAATCAGAAACGAAGGTAATACCCTTGAGAGGCTCATTCAATATCTTGCCTTCAGTTTGTACAAAATAGCTTTGAAAATTGTGGTCCATCGATTACCTTCAAACAAAATGGTAAAGTGTAAGTGAACTTTCCATGAGTAACTGAAACTGCCCCAATTTGTAGAGCAGGTAGAGGCTTTTCCAGCAAGTGCCACCGCTGATCAGGATTGCTAAGCTGGATCTGGACTTACACAATCAGAAATCTAGAATTTTCTTAGTAATTTTTCTTAATATGGTATTAGCAGTAGTAAAAATCAATTTGAGCATTCAGGTTTTGATTGAAATATTTTTTTCAGATAATGCGTGTACTTTACATTTAGTTCATAGAAATGTAACGTAACTTAATTGGAGGAATTAATGCTGCACTTTTACATGGTACTATATATATATATATATATATATAGTGACAGATAGGGGGTGCTGTCATCCCCTTGAACCCTCAGGTCAGACACCAGATAAAAGTCCAAATGTTGACTTTATTTGTACAATACTGTGCACAAAGCACCCTCCACTCCACAATACTCATAGATTATATCAATAAACAATAACAATAATCAATCCTCCTCTTCCAGAAGCATTGTTCCCTTCCTCCCAACTCAGCTCGCCCGTCTGGGATCTCCCACAGTCCTTTATAGTCCTCGACCCGGTAGTGCTTCTGATCCCTCAGTCCATGTGATTATCCAGCACTTCCAGGTCAGGTGAAAACTCCTTTTCTTCCTCAGCCCAGAAGTACTTTATTTCTTCCGTCCTCGTGACTTGGAAGTACTTCCGGGCTATACGGAGAGTATAAATCCTTCATCCTCCCTGCAGCATCCTCTAGTGGCCCCCATGGTATCCAGCAGGGCTATGAAGGAAAACTCCAAGGTCCATGATGCCCTGCAGGAATTCAGGGCATCTCCACATTGCAGGGAGGGCTCCACCATATATCACAATATATATATATATATACTATATATATGTGTTTTGTTTAAAAATACATTTGCACAGTACCCCGATATATTTAAGGTTTTATAGATGTAGCTTGGAGCACATGTTATGATAGGGAAACATAAATGATTTGCAATGTTGTGGCTGTCAATTAACAGACATACATTTGCATTCTAAGTCTTTCAATTTACAAGGACTAGTGGTAAATATCTAAAAATAAGGAAAAAAATGGAACATTTACTTTTCAATGGTTCAGTTCCAATATTTAAGAGGGCTCCTGGCAGACTTAGTGATAAAAGCTTTAATATTCTAGAGCCAAAATCCCACTTCAATGGGCTATTTTTCTGATGCTTATGTTTTCATTTTTTACTTATTTCTAGTGCATTTATGTGAATTGTTAGTATTTTTAGTACTAAAATTACCTGCATTGCACCAGCATTTACTTGTATCATTATTTTGTAACATTGTATATGTCTTTTGTATTCATAGCTCTTCCTCTATGTTGTTGTTGTTGTTGTTTTTACATGTTAATGTACCATTCTACATACATGCAAATTTGCTAATTGTTTTCTTGTTTCATTTTTTTTGGTTTCTTTTGATTTATTTATTCTAACAGAATTGTAAAAAAATTAAATAAATTCAAATGTTACAACAGAATCCCTCTATATACATGCTAAATGCATATTTCACCAATAAAATGTGGAATAAACATCTAACATGCATTATTTTTATATGTCAAACCATTTTATTACGTGTTATTTTAATTAAAATTCTCAGTGTCCTAGATAAAGGTGTTTAAAGATTACATATAGAGAAAAGTCATACATTTTATAAAGGCTCATTAGGAAAACTTCCACCTGAAACAAAAAATGCTATGCCCTTTGTTTTCAGTACAGTGCTCTAGGTATAGTTAATAACAAGAGAGAGTTTCTGATTCAAAGAACGTTTTGTAGTAATTCTGTGTGGCATGGTGGTGCAGTGGTTAGTGCAGAGTCCTCACAAGTCCTGGGTCCTGTAGTTTGAATGCCAGCACGGGCATGGAGTTGCTAATACTAATTATATTTGCACTGTTTTTTCTTTGGTTTCCTTCTCACATCCCAGAGGTGTAAATATTTTCTTAATTAGTGACTAATTATTTGGCCTGCTATAAGTTAGTGTGACCTTTGATGGGCTGGTACTCCATCCAAGACTGGTTACAACCATGTGCACAATGCTGTTGGAATAGGCACCCACTCCTATGACCCTGAACTGGATGAGCAGGTTAGTGAATGAATGTGTGGACGTCTAGTCCTTTTAACCAGTTAACTAAAATGTTGGGCTGTTTCTGTGTTTAATCACATTGTTACATAAAAGACAAATGTGAATTCCTATTGAAGACAGTTCACTTTGTCCATGTCATTCTACAGCTTTGTCATTACCATTATTGCTGGGAAATGAGATGCAATTACTCCAGCTAATCAAAAAGCAAAATTCAACACATGACCTGCTGTCTTTTTCATATATAGTACCAGCTTGCTTTAAATCCGTCAGAACCATGCAACTTCAAAGGAGGAATTGCAACTCTTCATTACCCCTCAGATTAGTAATAATTAGAGGCAGTAAGCACTTTTTTTTTTGATGGTTAGCCTTCATGGCAGACGGTGTAGGGACCTGTACAAAAGGATGTAGAGTCACCAAATGAAAGGTAACTAAAAAAATGTCTGTATTGTTGCATGTCTTTTCCCTTGTGATACAATAATGTATGTTCTTGCCACAGAAACAAAATTCTTCTTTGCTGAAGATCTGATTTTTACCTACACACTAAACACAAATGGCAGCCAATTAATGCATTAAACTGATAAGTGTAAGTCCTTAGGTGATGCAGTGTTTACACCTGTAGGCTCACTGCTCCAAAATACACTGAGCTTGACACCTAGCTAGGTCATGGTTTGTGTCAAGTTTGAATACTCCTCTCATTTATGTGATTTTGTCTCTAGGTATTACTGTTTGATCATATAGTAAACTGAGTCAGCATGAATGTGTGAGTTTTGGGTGTTTGCATTTGTGTGACCTGTGATAGATTGGCACCTCATTCAGGGTTGTTTTTTTTCCGTATATGTTTTGGTGCTGAGATAGGCTTTCCCTGCACTTTTTCTCAATTTATCACAATAGATAATTGTGTAGTAATATCCTATGCTAGACAAACCATAATCTCTGTAACTTCTTCCATCTCCTCCTCTAGATCCACACTCTGCAAGGCAGATAAAAACCCTCCTGCATATCCATTGTATATCTGCAGAAACAGAGCTCTACTCTGAGGTTGTCCTGTATTGCTGAGCTTCATGCGCTATCACAACTCTGCATAGACATTTACATGTACATTACAGTAGAAGCACAGGCAGCAGAAATTATTCTGAATGGGTTAAGCAAAAGGAGTGGCCACATTTCAGATTACAAAGTTGTGGGGCAGTTTGATTTCCAGTATTTGGAACGAAAACTCTTATCCAGCATAACTACTGGTTATCACATACTGTACATACAGTACTGTATGTCTATTCTGTTTGTGAAGTGCCTGCTGGCCATATCTACTTTCTCTCTCTCTCTCTCTCTCTCTCTCTCTCTCTCTCTCTATATATATATATATATATATATATAATCCTAAGCCTAAAAGTGTAACGGTTTTGTGCAATGATTTTATGTGATGTTTTTATATCACGCTTTAAATCTGGCTTATTTTAAAACCTACATATTGTGACAAGAAGAGACATGAGACATGGCAAAGGTTTGAGGCAGCCACCCGTATAATCTGTTTCCTGGCTGCAAAAAGTAAAAGTTTGAATGTAAGTCAAGTTTACAAGTCAGAGTCCAAAGCATAACTGAATTCCAGGGGAAAGGAGTGAGGCTTTATAGGACGTCTGGGGGAAGTGATGTTGTCCTCAGGGCCGGGGCCGGAAGTGATGTCGTCTTCGGGCCTGGGACCGGAAGTGATGTCGTCCTCGGGGCCGGGACCGGAAGTGGCGTGTCTCGAGTCTAGGCAGTGGCTCATGGTGGGATTTCCCAGGAAAGGTCTGCAGGGAACTCAGAAAGAGCGTTAGTGCACCCCGCCTCCCCCCCGGGCATATGTATTTCCATATTTCTCCAAGCCCTTCAGCTGCCTCCTACTCACACGGGTGTGACAATATATATGTTTGGTATCATTCTTTTCAGAATTTATCAAGCTTTAATGTAAAGTTGTTAGATTTTCAGATTCTTATTCTGTTTTCAAATTATAAACTAAAAAATATCAAGACCTCACATCCTGCAAGACGAGACTTTGTGCCAAAAGATTTAACCACGTCCGGGGCCAGAAATAAAAGACAAAGAGTAGGACAGCTGCTGTACAGGCTTTTAATTGTTCGAAGCACCGTGCGAGATGCAGATCACGTGCAGCAAACCAGCAGTTGATCAAGAAAACAGGAGATAAAAAATAAAAACTATATTTGTTTCCCATTGTATCACCATTTAAGAGGGGGTTTCGAAGGAGTGACCGTGTCTACTTAAGATGTGTTCAGCCCCCCTTTTTACATGCGAGTGGCAGAGACGCGACGTGGCTGGTGTGTAGCGCAGGCCGGGGTGGTTGGCAAGCGAAGCGAGCTGGGGGGAACCCCATAGTACTATATATATTTTACAGACAGCTAATGCTCTTAATAGTGTATGTTTTTATGTTCTAATAATAAATGGCTCAGACTCCACAAATGTCCCAAAAGTTTCATCATCTACCACTCATAAATGTTATTTTTTAATAATAAACACAAAATGTTATAGTTATCTTTCATAAGGGTATTTTTTTTCCAAGCTATCTTACACCAAAAATTAACAAGATCATGTACCTAGAAAACAACAGATGGCATGTTAAATAGCAAACACATTTTATCTGCAGTAAAATACAAATATGCATATGCTTTAATTGTTTATTTTTATACAGTATCAATGTATGTATATGAATGACTCAGTTCAATATTTTGGGTGCCAGCTCAGCCAAAACCTTGTTTATTAAATTGCAGTTCAACAACAAAATGACACAAAACAAAGTGATTGTGTGTTCCTTGCACATCTCATAGTTACAGAGAATCACCTCCATATTTTGTCTCCCCAGTTATAGCGACCTGCTCCCTATAGAATCAGGTCTTCAAACACCTGCTTAGGGTGAGGGTGGGCGTCATCTCCAGGCGGCGACTCTGTGCTATAAAAGAAACAAGAGATACGGTTAACAACAACACACCCTCTTAACTAGTGTTGGTATTGCTCAGCTTTCCTGAACAGTCCTGGAGGTCCCCAAGAATGCATGCATATATACATACACATCATAGGTGGCTCCTTACTTAGCTGGGATGCCTTTATAATGGAAGAGACTGTACAAGGGGGACTGTCTGTTGTGAATAGATAAACCCTTGATGCACCCGGGTGGCAGTATCCTGCTGGTGCTGCTCTCAGTGGAACACCCATAGAGCAACCAGGGACCTGTAGTCCTGGAGAACAGCCTTGCTAGGGTACTTGGGAACCACCAGATGGGGCTGCATAGAGAGGTCATCTCCTGTTTAAGGAGATCATGCCAGTCCCAAAAGTGGTTCCCAGCTGTGACATTGGGGCATCGGAAGTATGTCCCGCTTGTACATAAAAGGAGTCACTCGACATTCCCCAGAAGTGATTGGAGTTGGGAGCATGCGGACAGTTGCTGGGGGATGTTGAGGAGTTTGGCGAAGAAAGATAAAGAAGATAAGGAGATTGTATTGCACCTGGATTAAGTGTATAGGGAAGCCTGTTTAGTGGCACTTCATTATAAATAAATCCTTATTTGAATTTGAGACTTGGTTCAGTGCAGCTGTGCCTGAGGTTTGGGGTGCTGTAACACCTGCTACAGGGCACACTAAATATACATTTATACATTATATATATATATAGAGAGAGAGATTGTGTGATGTATGTCACAGAAAATAAATGTTGGGGCATACGGTAAGCGGGGTTGCCATGTTTAATTAACAAAGGAGAGCACCTAGAATATAGGAGGAGGCAGAGTCAGTTGCTTTCACAGAGTGCATTTTTTTCCTTAAGCAATTTTGTGCAGTGTGGACAGATATACAAAACTAGATTTTTCAAGAGCTGTGTTCACAAATTGCTGTAACACTTTTACTACCAATAAAAAAGAAGAAAGAAAAAAACACAACTACAAGACCTGCTTAAACCTTCAAGCAAAAAAAATGGCCCTGGTCACATACTGTACACCACGAGCTGAAATTGGAAACATATTCATCCAGATCTCCTCTGCAGACTTTGCTAAGGGCATGGATTGCTGAACATTTCCAAGTTTGCTGCATGTTTTCCTCAAACTCGTAAAGAATAATAGATTTAGTGTTATACTTTGTGTGTGGCCAAGCGTACGGAAAAGATGTTTCCTGCCATTTAATTTAATTAAATGTCTCAAGTGCCAGCCTTTGGCATATCATTCTGAACCTTCAAGGTGTTTGTTTTTTGTCAAAGAGGAGAACGGTGCAAAGGAATTTTCATTGCTTGTTCAGATGATTAGCTTAAGGTTAATGTAGATAAGATTTATTTTATTTACTTGAGTTATAACGAAAAAAAAGTTTTAAACGTGATGCTACATTAGAAACAGACAAAATATTTTTTGAATTATTTATACTTTTAAATTAGCTTGTTTTGAACATTAATCACCTTAAGCAATTAAATACTTTAAGTCTTTTAATATGCTAATGCAATATTTGTCATATATACAGTATATATGTGTGTGTTTGTTTATGTGTGTTTTTGTGTGTGTATATATATATATATATATATATATATTACTTACTCCAGGGGTCCCCATCTCTGGTCCTGGAGGACCTGCTGGTTTTCATTCTAACCCTTTTCTTAATTAGTGACCTGTTTTTGCTCCTAATTTAACTTCTTTTGAATTAATTTTAATTGACTTGTTTTTTTAAGATTTGTTCCTCTGAATTTCTTCATCATTCCTCTGAATTGTTTAATTTCCTTCCTTAAATGGCACCCCAACAGAAATGAAATGTGAAGTGAGTTAGCCAACAGAAGACCAACTATGTCAGGGCCTCAAACTCCAACCAGTTTCTTAATTAGGTGCCAAGTCTTGTTGTTAATTAAACCCGTGTTTTAATCCAATGGCTTGTTGCTGCTATAATTGTGCAATAGCAGACATTTCTGAAATTGTTGATTCTTCTCTTTTCTAAGGGCACTGGTCAAATGTTTTGGAGACCTGAGCAGTTCAACAGTCCTGAGATCTTCATCTTTCTTTATGTTCATATATTGTATAATGGACACAGTTTGCTGGTCATGTTTTCGCTCATTTTGTATCTCATTATTGTTTGGCTGCCAATTAAGGAAAAAGATACAATTAAGGGGTTTGAGTCTTCAAGAGCAAGTCAAATAAAAAAAAAGTTAATTAGGAACAAAACCGGGCCACTACTTAAGAAAAAGATTAAAATGAAAACCTGCAGTCACTGGGGCCCTCCAGCACTGGAGTTGGGGACCCCTGACTTCTTCTCACACTGAAACAAAAACAGGTTAAAGATGCCACACTTCAGCTACACAGCTGAAACATTGTGTGTCTAAACTTTTTTTCTCTTTTCAGCTTGTTGACAACCTACACTTTCTTCATTTAGCAGAAGCATGCTGTTGCACTCTTTCACTTAACAAAGTTGGAATAAAACAAAGCACAGATTAAATGGTTATTCATTTCTTTCTGTGACCCGTCTAATTATTTCCTAGTGATGACCTACTTGCTAAGGTCCTAATCTTCCTTAATAGTTTATAGCGCCTTAAGTCACTCTTAGAAAGTCTAAAGAAGTTAGCATTTTAGAATGAAGGCTGTGCAGAATTGATGAAGTAACTACCATAGGCCTAACAAGACAGTAATTAAAATTGAAACTCTTCTTTATTATTTGCACCCTTTCAAGAAGTTCTTAAAAAAGATTCAAAGCTTTCATTTTAGAATAAATGATGCAAAACAGTAAGTAACCAGAAAATGCCTGTTTACAAAAGTAACAACTTCACTTTGCAGTGATCAGGAAGGTTTAAGTGCAGTACAATATGCCCACAGTCCATTTAGGCCTGAGGATTCTCCATTAGTGCTTAGTAAAACTAAATGAACCCATTGTATCGATATCTTATACTTTACTAGCACGTATGTGGCTTGTAATATGCTATATTACAGAGAGAGATGAATATTAAGACCAAATCAAACTTTAGTTATGGTTTTGCGGTAAGTGCCTTATAGGTAATCCTTAAACTAAATTGTTTCCAAAGTTACTTTTAATGACATATGCATGATGTAATAAATCATAAACAAAAACTGATAAGCACTTAAAATGTAGAATTTCAAAGATTTCTTCCATCATACTTGTACTGTACAAAATGATGCCCTACATGATGAACAGTAATAAGTCCAATCAGGCTGACAAATATAAGCAGATAATTGAACAAAGGTGTACTGTGATAAATAATAAAAAAAAAAAACATGCAAAACTATTTGCGAATGAAACAAAAAATAGCTGACACTCAACCACAAAATATTCTTCTGACTTTAAAGGAACTGTATAAATACAGATATTATCAAAGTTTACAAAGCCAATATTGACCTAAGAATCATGAATCATGCATCTGTACCCTTAATGTATTTATAGTAACCTTAATTTAAGATCTTTTGTTCCCAAAGTATGTCTACACTTTATGCTTTAAGTAATTTTTTGGAACATTTGGCATTCAGCATGCATTTAAATGCAAATACGATACAGTGGAAAATACAAGAAATCCATTCTTGTTGGCGACTTGCAGATCCCAGCAGAGTGAGGCCATACTAGTCCTTCTTTGATCAGTTTTAAAACCATGAAAACTGACTCTCCTGCTGGGCCAAGAAGGGATCTCAAATTAAAAGAGAAGGTAATGTGACAATGGCACTATTTTTTTTTTAATTGAATCATATTTATTCTATTTGTTCTTTCATCTTGTAGACTTGTGGTGTTCACTCCTGCTTCTGGTATGCTGCAGTGGCCACAGGCAGTAACACCAACAAACTTCTTAACTTCAGTTCTTGTCGTTAATTGAACTCCTCATTGTTCTGCTACATGGCTTTTAGCTTACAAGATTTTTCAGTTTTAACTTTAAAGAACTCTCAAGCTGGACAGCCACTGTCTCACAAATCATTTTACTAAAATATTTAAAAACAATCCCGAAAAACAGACAATGCTACATTTCATAAAACATTTTGTTGATTTTTCCAGAAAAGTAAAATGTACCTTGGCAGAAATTTCTTATACAGCAGAACAGTAATAAGAGCACAGAGGAGACTGCCAGATTAAAAATGTGCTCCGTTACCAACAAGAACTGATTTCTGTGTAAGCAACTACAAAACCTTCAGACCCTACAGCCCCCCAAGGCCAGGCCTAAAGACTCTTGCTACATCATTCTTATCCAACATGTTATTGGCACTGCCATTACATTTTCATTCTGAATATCCATCCACTTTGGTGGCACTGTGGCTAGGACTACTCCAAGTCCAGACTTGAAATCCCAGCCTGCACTGCTGTACAGAAATTGCACATTCGTCCAACATATGCTTGGCTTTTATTCATACATTCCAAAGATGTACACTCTGTGTTAGTCGGATCTCGAAACTGACCCAGGATTGCTGAGTGTGGGTAATGTGCATGATTGTGACCTAGGATGGACTCGCACCTCTTCTTTAGTGCTGCCAGGATAAGCCCCAGTTAGCAAATTAATGGGAGGATTCATCAATGTACTTTTTTTGATCAGCTAGTTCCATTTTGTAATACTTGTTGTAGCCCAAAGCTTTCATTTAATGGAGGAATTCATTTAAATTTTGTTTGTTCTGCACATAGTTTTTCTCTTTTTTGCAGATTCTTTGACCATGTCAGCATTTCATTTTTGCAGTAGTATGTTTGTTTTCCAATTAATTTGGCGATGCTTGTTAGTTTTTTTTTTCCTTTTTGTAGATGCTTTTCTTTTTATATAGCAGGTGTTAGCTCTGTGGTATTCACAGCTACCTTCTCTTTTTACATTTGTTTATTGATTTTCTCTTTTCAAAACAACACATACTTTCATCGATATCAATGTGATACTCAACACCAGTTTCTTAAAAGTCCTCACACTTTATTAAATTCATTACAAATTGGTGGTGAGGCATTGTGCCAAGTTACAATAAGACATATGTGATCCAAAAAAAAGTATATTTTTACTTGCACAAAATGTTAAAATAAATCAGGAACTATTAATTATATTGGTGCTTGGCAGACCAAGTAAGAGACACCTCATGTCCTGTTCCATATAAGCAGTTTAACATATTTATGTGCTTTTCTTAGTGACAAACAGTAAACAGTCTCACAAACTTTAACAGAATTTAAGTGAACTTACACATTTTTCTTAAGTTTTTATTGTGTATACTGTATGAATATTCTATATAAGAATACAAAAACCTATATTTGTAATGACTTCATGTTCATTATCTCTAAAAAAAATGATTAAAGTAAAAAAACAAAAAATTATGTGTCGATGATTTGATTCACTGGCTGACTGACTGGCAAAAAATTCTTGGCAATGTGCAGATAACCAAAGGAAAAACGTTTTCCATTGATGAATCAATCTCATGGCGCTGAGACCCATAAAAATACAACCTCACCAGAGGAATTAGGGAAAACCACAATGGAGTTTCACATTTAATAGTCTGTAAGGGTAATCTTAGTGATAGTCTACAGATATTGCAGAGCAGTGCACATACATGGTAGAATGTCCAACTTTGAGTCAGAGCATTGTGCTTCAAGTCCCACCTGACGCCTTTTTTATTTTTATCCAGCATTGGTTTTTTTTTTATTTATTTTTAAGTTCAAGTGTCTGACTCAATCTTGCACAGTTATTTAATGAACAATTTCAAATTATCATTCCAGTTCATAAGTATGCCATTAGTATTTTATATATTTTTCTCTTCCTAGGACAAACTTTAAAGCTGATGTGGCAAAGTCTGAAAGGAATAAACTGGGATGAGCTTTTAAGTATTGAGACTTATACAGGGTGCGGCATAAAGATCTCCCACATTTCGAGGGAGAACTGTGCAGGGGTCGAGAGGTGGGGTACGTCTCATTCGGTAGATTAGGCTCTACCGTTTTCAATACCCATCATGAGTTGGACTGGTGAAGATCGGGGCTTGTTGTTCAAGCGTATTAGAGAGTGAAAAACCGTTCTCTGATAGTGATGCAGAGAGCATTCTGTACACGCTTCGTGCATGGCTGAACGTATCAGTATCAGATTGGAAAACAATTTTGCTATGGATTTCTAACCTTCGGGCAACTGGGTTCACACTGAAAAGAAAGTCAACTGACAGACCTAGGACAGAACATGTGTGGTTTCAACAGGATGGGGCCACAGCTCACACAGCACGACAATCGCTCGGAGTGTTGAGGGAAATGTTCCCTGGGCATTTGATCTCTTTAAGCGGAGACGTGGGGTGGCCGGCACGGCCACCAGATTTAAGCCCATGTGACTTTTTCCTTTTGGGGATACCTAAAGGAAAAGGTTTTCAAACATTGTCCTCAATTTCTATTTGATTTGAAGGAAAGGATCAAACAGAAAATCAGGACGCCATTCCACCTGAGATGACCCGGAGAGTGATGGAGAACTTCTGGGAACGTCTTCAGTAATGTATTGCCAATGACAGCCGCCATTTCTCTGAAATGATTTTTTAAACCCATTAAAACAAAACTGTTTTTTATTTACTTTTCAGAAATATATACATTTTTTTAGATACCTTCATTTATTTTTTATACCCCTTCAAAATGTGGGATATCTTTATGTCCCACCCTGTATTTAATGCAGTCAACTCCAAAATTTAGAAAGACCAAGAAATTAAGGAAAACTGTGCAGTGCATAATTAAGGAGATTTTCAAAAAAGCTGCAAATGAAATAAACAGATGTATAAAGTGTACAGACAGAAAACTCTGTTGCTAACAGCAAGGCGTATAAAAGCATAAGAGAGCAAACATTAACAAAGATATTAGGAAAGCTAAATGGCAGTTAGAGAGAGGAAGTGAAGTCTATTAGGACCATTAAGGGTGAATTAAAATATGCAGGTAGTAATAAAGTGAATGCTCTAAACCTACATTATTCTGAAGTTTTTGCATGTGAAGAAGTGGATAACTTTCAGGGAGGTAGTTGGTGATTTTGAAATTGTTGACAAAAAAGTGCTGCTTTGAATAAATTGGCTGACTCAAACAAATTGCTGCAACCAGATGACATTGATCCCCGAGTTCTAAAGGAGGTTATATAAATCCCTGACATGTATTTTTCAAAGGTCACTGTGCACAGAGGAAATTCTTAAGGACTGAAGGACAGCAAATATTATCCTGCTGTGTATAACAAGAGTGAGTGTGCAGATCCAAATAGCTAAAGTTTGATAACCTTAGCATGCATCAGCGGTAAATTAGTGTAAGGAATTGTTAAGGAAAAAACTGAGTGACACATGACAAGCACAAATGTGTCAGCATGGGTTCAGATAGTGAGGTTTTGTTTTAGTATATATTGGAATTCTATGAGAAAGCAACAAAATGATATGATCAGAGGGGAACATGTTATATTATTTACCTTGGTCTTCAGAAAGCTCTTGATAAGGTCCCACATGACAGGCTATGCATGAAACAAAGAAATTAGATTTCAGGAACCTGGACAACATACAGGCTTTGGAAGAATAGGCACATAGGCAAAAAAAAAAGTGCAGTATGCCTTATAAGAAAGAGTCATAGTGAGATTGTCCGTGTTCAGAATCCATTAAGAAGGCTAGCAGAATGTTTGGTTGTGTAGCATGATGTGTAGAGTACAAGTCCAAGGAGGTTATGGTCAAGCTTTATAACACACTGGTGAGACCTCATCTGGAGTACTGTGCGCAATTTTGGTTTGAATGTTACATAAAAGACATAGTAGTGCTAGAAAAAGTGCACAGAAGAGCAACTAGGCTGATTGCAGGACTTCTCGGTATGAGTTATGAGAAAACAGAGATTAACAGGGGACATGACTGAAGTTTTTTTTTTAATTATTACAGGAATTAGTACAGAATAATAATGAAAATTAGCAGAACAGAAAAGGCGACAAAGAAGTGATGAGGAGGATGGGTATAGGAAAGAGAATGTTGGAGTAGATGATCAGAAGAAAGATGGGATTCTTGGGACATATGTTGGAGTGGTCAAATGGGGAAATCGCACAATTAGTAATAGGAAGAGTAGATGGAACTAGAGAAAAAAGAAGATGAAGAAGATTGCGGAGTGAATGGTCAGCATTAAAAGCAAAATGAGACACAGACAGAAAAGGAGAAGAATAGCAGAAGTGCAAAGCTGAAGTTGCCAACCTTCAGTTCAAAGAAGGCACATAAGAAGTATTTATTCACCAGTGATCTTCAGAAACCTCTTATACAATTATAAGGAGATGGGGCTTATCCCTGGAGCACTTGGCACAAGGCAGGAAAACATCCTGAATGGGGTATATGTAGTCACAGTGTATTTATATGAATATTTTTTTAACATTGACTGAATGTTAAAACATATTTAAAATGTCAACAAGGAAAGTATTAATAATAAAGAAAATGTTTAGTATCTGATAAAAACTTAAATTGCAGCACTTTGTGACTCTAAAACAAAAGAAGTTTAAGAAACCAAATGAAAGAATGGATCTCCAAACAAGATCAATACAATTAAAGTGCTAGTTAAACTAATTTTAAGGTTTCATAAACAACTGAGTTCAGGACAAGCCTGTGTATGCTTAGTTTCAGGATTGTGAAATGTTTATAATGTGTAAAGCCACAATAAAACACATATATTTTAAGATGAATGAAGCTTTAGTCATTATTTAAGAAATGACCATAGCAGTGAAGCAGATATGTGCTGGGAATTTCTAAGTTGAACCCATTCATCAGTGAATCAGACTGAATTAAAATGAAATCAATTTATTCTGTAAAAAAGTTCTATAAAGGTTTTAGAATTGTCACAACAGATACATGAAAACTAACACAAAAAAAAATTCTAAAATTGTAGTCAATGATAACAAACTCAGCACATTGGTAAAATTACTCAATAATAGGTTAATAATTTTTTTAACAATCCATACAAGTTAATTTAAGGATTTAAATGTGACACCAAGCTGTACATTGAATGAAGATTGCTATCAATAATGTTAATAGTCAGAGCTAGGCTTCTTGTGATTCATTATGATGATGATGGATGGTAGTGCCAGAAGCAACAAGGCTTTCTTCGGCTTCTCTCTTCTAAGCCTATGGCTATAAAATGGACAATTTGGATGAGAAAGACGGAGAAAAAGGAAGTCTATTATATAAAGGTTATACTGTACCAATTGTCTATTGTGAAGTGTGGTTTAAGCTGCAAGGCAAGACTAGCATTCAATTGTTAAATCCTTTGTTTCTCACAATGTGGCCACTGATGGCAAACTTCTTGTCTCTTCAAGCTAAATGATACTGTACACAAAGTAGAACTTTCAAGAAGCTACTGTACTAAGTGCATTGTTTTCAAAACATTAGATATTTGTAACTGAAAGCTTTGTTTCTCTAGGAAGGATCTATGCCTATGAATATTGACTAATAACAATGATACCAAAAGCATGTGGTGGAAAATAGATACAGACTTTGTAGTAATTTAAAGGATACCATCAAAAGGTACACTTTGAGACATTTGCACCAGCAGAAGAAGATGATCAGAGGGCTGTAACCCCATTATGGCTAGTTCAGTTTATTTCAATTAGACGTTGACAGAATTTGGATGTCCAAATTGTCTTTGGATGGACTCCTATGAGTACCAGAGGTAGTGAAAGGTTTATGAGTTTGCTAGACTATGACTGGAAATACAAGGCTACAGAAGTACATTAAAGCCTAAGATACTATTGGGGTGAGTGTGGTCACTGATTCCATGCCACGCATAAGACACATCATATAGCTAAATAGAGAACTACAGCAGAACTACTAAAAAAAAGAAAATAAAAATCTTGGGAGTGATATCTATGACAAGCAAAAATGGTGATGGCTCATTGATAGGGACATAATATGAGGTTACAACAAGAGGAAATAACTCTAAAAGGTGTTTCAAGGTTTTGGAGGCCTATAGTTGTCCTACTAATTTCAACATTATCTAGTTAGAGATAAACACACAGATTCTTTATTTACCTTTTGTACAGATGTATGTAGGAAATCTGTCCAGTCAGGTGAAACATAGTAAAGTTTACCTATACAGAATGACAAAACAATACAAATCTAGAGCAGAACACTTAATGTACAGTATACTTATGCTAACTATGGCACACATTATTGAAAAGATGGGCTGCAGAGAGCTAAAAACTGTTCTTGAACAGAGAGGTGATAGCTTTGATATTAGTATACATACAGTCTGACCCCCTTTTGGCAAAAACGCTCTGCACAGGGGGAGTAGAGTCACAAAGAATTGCATCCGTCATGTTTCATCAGCGCTTGATGTACATGGATTCTAGAGTGGGACAAGTATATCTGCTTTACTACCCTTTGCCATGATCTCATTTCCTGGTCTGTGGTGTTCCTATACTGGACGGTGATCCCTCTTGCCAGTACTCTCTCCATGGTGCTGCAATAGAAGTTCCCCAACATTTATTTCCACATAATACAATTTTGCAAGCATCTGAGGATGAAGGTGCTGCTGTGCTTTTTAAATGATGCCAGTGGTGTTTTGTGACCAGTTTAGTTTATTTGAGATGTGAAGACTGAGAAAGTAGAAACTGTCCCCTATCTCTACCACTGCCCCATCAATGGAGACTTGTGAGTGGTTCACCTGTCCCCTCCTGAAGTCCAGAATCATGCCTTTAGTTGTATGATGTTCGATGTGACATTGTTCATGTGACACCAGCTAGCCAGATCGTTATTCTCCTGACGGTATGCAGTCTCAGTGTTGTTCATGAGACAGATGACTGTGGTGTCATCAGCCAATTTAATGGTATTTAATGATAGCTAAGTAGGATGGATTTGCAGATGTTTCAGTACCTTGTTTTTGTTCTATATTACATTCTGAGTAGAAAATTATGGTAACAATACACATATTTGTGGATTTTGTACCACTTTTGTTTAATCAACTGTAAGATATTTATGTTTGGCATTTTGAATGTCAGCTAAAATTTAAAAAGTTTATTTATGGCACTTTATATATTGTATAGTACTGTCATCACATAGACTCACAACAAGATCATGTTTCACTGATAGCAAGTCAGTTACTTTAAATTGTAAGCGTAACTAACATGTACAAAGAAAACCATTTAAAAATATATACCTGTATAAGGGGATATTTTCTAAGCATTATTTCCAAATTAAAAATGGAAGTTAATAATAACAAAATCTGAGCAATATACAGTAAGCAGGCAATGAAATGTGAAGTTCTCTAGTTAACGGCTGTCTTGAATAATTAATAAATGACTGCCTCAACAAGAGCACACTTCTGATCCATGAGAGGTCTCTTCCTCATTTACCACTGAAAACAGGTAAGGCTGCTCGTGACATGCTGGTGGAGGGGTTGGTACAGATGTGGATTGTATTTATGGAATGGCAAAGAGACTAAGAGAGTTTTATATGGATGCCCTTTTTGAAGAACAGGAAATGATTAACTTTAGTTTTACAAGTCATAGCTGGTTATTTGTAGAGTTTGGCTAATTTGATAATCAGAAGAGATGCCTTCAAAGGTTACCATTGGGGATTTTACTTTCCTCCCACAATATGAAGACAGGGTTTTTTAGGATAATTGGTCCACTATGAGTCTCTCTGAGCCGTTCATTAGTGTGCTCGGCTATCGTTATTTAGAGCTACTTCCCAGAACACAAATCAAGAAAGTAATGGACATAAAAAATGTATAGTAGATTAATAATTACTGTAATCCCTATAAAATATAATTAGTCCAGATATTTTGTGTGTTATGGTAGAAATCGATGCATTCATTTCAGATTTTGTAACTGTTAATTAGCATGAAAAGCTCCCTAATGTCAAAATGATCAAGTTTCTAAATAAGTTATGCAAACAACTAAATGTTTAATTTGGTTCTGGTACACCTACGTGTGTTGAGAAGTCATGTGCAGATGAGATGTTTAACATGAGCTTGAGTTAAATATGTAAAGTCTCAGTACTGGAGTTAATGAAAACTACATAACATTATGGGGGCAAAGATCTGCTTGTTATTAAATGGAATTAGTGATGGGAAAAGCTTGGAAAAAAAGTACAAGTCATTCAGAATCCCTCAAAGCACTGCAGAGTCAGCAAAATTGTGTGAAACTGGCATCACCGTAAAACTGACCACCCGACCTGGAGAAGCACTACTATACGGGGGTACAGCAAAACGTCTGTAAGAATTAGTCCTCCAAAATATAATGTGACCATACTGCAATTTCATGGCTGCTTCACAAACTGGTCTTAATAGGAGGAGTTAATACAAACACAATACAGATTCATATCTACAGTTATAAGGACAGTAGCAGGCTTATGAGACTAAATTACATAAAATAGTGTGGCCTCAATGCTAATTATTATGTTTTCTAAACTTCTAACAGCATTCCTATTGTTGCATATGTTTGTGGCAGTGCCAGTGTTTAAGGGGCTTCTCTGCAAGGAACCTCATGTAAAAATTGTGAAAAGTAAAGGCAGGAAAGCTCCTGTAAAGGTTCTTGCTTTCACAGTTTGTGCATTTAATAACTTCAGGATGCTAGTGGTATCAAGATCATTATCCGCTGGACATTTTCAAAGAGAATGTACATTTATTTGCTTAGTGACTTACAAAAGAGGTCAACATAATCATGTAAACATAACGCTGGGTGACTGTTTGGGAACACATGTTACAGGACATGGCTACTAAATCGATCATCCTAAGTGAAGAGCTCAGAACAAAAAATATAAGTGAGTTACAGTCCCTAGATGACAAAAACCTAACATCTAAGTCAGACAGAAATTCACCAAACAAGAGAGTCAGAATTTCAAATAGAGGTAGGAAGTTAATTCCACTAGCCGGGACCCTCACGTGAAAACAGTCTGAACTGAGATTGAGGTATCAATGTACAGTGTAATGTACACTGTAATGTACAGTGTTTGTGAAATGATTACAGTCAGGTCAATAAGTATTTGGACAGTGACACAGTTTTCATAATTTTGTCTCTGTATGCCACCACAATGGATCTGAAATAAAGCAATCTCTATGTGATTGAAGTACCAAATATGTTATATGAGCTGTATAGGAATGACAGACATTTTTATATATGGTCCCCTATTTCCAGGGGCTCAAAAGTATTTAGATAGACTGCCATATTTGTAAATATAATGATCGTTTTCAAAATTTGGTTGAAAATCCTTCACAGTCAATGACTTCCTGAAGTCTGGAACCCAAGGCCATCTCCAAGGGCTGGGTTTCCACCCTAATGATACTTTGCCAGGCCTTTACTGTAGCTGTCATCAGGTGCTGCTTGTTCTTGGATTTTCTGCCATCAGTTTTGTCTTTAGCAAGTGAAATGCATGTCCAATTGGGTTTAGGTAAGTTGATTGACTTGGCCATTGAGGAAGTTCTTTCCCTTGTTAAGCTCTTGGTTTGCTTTGGCAGTATGTTTTGGCTCATTGTCCAACTGTACTATGAAGTGTCATCCTATCAGTTTGCAGCATTTGGCTGAATCTGAGAAGACAGTATAGCCCTGTATACTTAAGAATTCTTCCTGCAACTTCTGCCAGCAGTCATATCATCAATAAACCCCAGTGACTGACTTCCATTGGTAGCCATGCATGATCATGCCATAAAACTGCCACCACCATGTTTAACAGATGACGTGGAATTCATTGGATCATGAGCTGATTCTTCCATTCTCCATACTCTGCTCTTTCTAACATTCTGGTATATACAATACAGTCTTCATCTTAGTTTCCTTTGTCCAAAGAAAATTGTTCCAGAACTGGACAGGCTATTAAAAAATGCCCCTTGTGGTAAATCCTGTGTTTACTTTCATGAAGTCTTCTCATGATTGTAGACTTTTGTAATGCTAGGTCTACCTCCCAGAGAGTGTTTTTGAATTGGCTAAATGTTGTGAAGGGGTTCTTCTTCACCAAGGGCAGAATTCTGAAATCATCCAGAACAGTTGTCTTCAGTGGTTTTCCACACCTTCTGGTGTTGCTGAGTCTACCAGTGTGTTCCTTCTTTTAAAGAATGTATCATATGGTTAAATTGACCACTCCTCGTGTTTCTGCTGTCTCACTAAAGGGTCTGTTTTATTTTCACAGCCTAATGATGGACTGTTTTCATATTGAGAGTTCACAGTGACATCTTCCAAATGCAAATTCCACACTTGGAATCAACTCCAGACTTTCTACCTGCTTAATAGTTAGTGAAATAACAAAGAACCTGTTCACACCTGTGGACCTATGGAATAGCTTGTCAGTAAAATGTCAAAATACTTTTGAGCCCCTGCAAATGGGCAACTAAATAATACATTTATTTTCAAAGTTGTGTTATTAAAAATTAAATGCAATTTAGCATTTATTAAAAATATATGGTTCCAACATGCTATATCAATGTGTCAGGCTCACCTTGCTTCTTCTTTTTGCCTTGTCACTGTCCATGGTTTGTCTTCATTCATTTTTTTGTCTAAATCCTTTTTCTCACCATATTTCTGTATAGCAATACTACCATCCATCCATCCATTACCCTACTCGCTATATCCTAACTACAGGGTCACGGGGGTCTGCTGGAGCCAATCCCAGCCAACACAGGGCACAAGGCAGGAAACAAACTCCATGCAGAGTGCCAGCCCACTACAGAGCAATATTATCATTCAATCTTTAATTCATGCAGTGTCATTACAGCATAAGGATATTAAAGAATCAATCAGGAGGGTTGAGAGTGTTATGTTATTTATCTGCTACTACCCTGTCCTCTTTTAATGTCTACCTTGAGCTCAATTCTGTTGCAGATTTGGACCCCACAATGCCATAATTAGATTAAGTGGGTTGAAAAAACTGTGTGGATGGATGAATGCTTTCCAACAGGGTTTAAAGAGCATATTGCTCCCTTTTTTGATCAATTATTAATCAAAAATAACAAATTGTTAGCACATACAGGAGCAATGCAAGCTTGCCATACAACCATATTTGATGTTTAAGACTGCTATTATAGTGAGATGCAAAAAATGACATAACAGGCTGGTTTCTGAAATTTATATATTTATTTATTTTTTGAGGAAAGTTAGGATCAATTTCAGAAAAGGGTAATATTAAAGCAAAATAAACAGTGTTTAAAAGATATCATGGGCAGAAGACTCATATGTTAAGAGCAGGAAGCTGCAATTCCATTGAAAATGCACAAGGACTCTTTGCAACTTGCTTTGTATAATCAGAGAGAATTCATGTGCCAAGAAAATGACACCAAGTCATCAAGAAAGATGAAGGCTGCCTAAAAATTACTTTAATCGAGTTAAGGCTATGAACATCCATTCTTAATATTATTTGCTTTTATCAAGTAAGGCAGACATAGCAGTATGTGAACATAAATTGGGCTTTTTGGATAACATGGCGAGACAGTAATTCTTATTCTTTAATCCACAAGTGATCATGAAATACATAACAGTACATACCATCCATTCACCAGCAACTGACTTACAAGAGGGAACTCACATTTTCACATGGAAAAACCAGGAACTACTTTATGTAGAAATGTAAAATAATTGATCATGCTGAAGCAGTCACAAGTGAAGCACGCCTGTTTGCATCTCTATCTGTATGGTTAGTTCTGGTTGCCCGACTGAGCAAATGTCATTTTTTTTTCTCCAATATGAATAAAGAAAGGCTAAATCTCATCATATTAGAAGCATTTAATATGGGTCTTTCTGGTACAGGAATTAAAGTACATGCATTGAAACGTTTTTCATAAGGTTTTTTTTTTTTTTATTAAGAAACCAAATAACAAAGAGTAGAGCACAGTCAAAAATACAAGCAATACAGAAAAACAAATATTGTGTAACAAAAAATTCCATCAGACTGGACAGTTGGCCCTCTTTTTTCCTTTCATATATTAAGACAACAGAAAAGATTTAACAGGAACACGGTGTGTTCTTCCCAAATTAAAAAATAAAAATCTTGATTCATTCCTTGCAAAGAGAATGTGATTTTTTTCTCCAGCTTAAGGAAGTGTAAGACATCACTTTCCCACTGAGTTATGGTAGACTTATTGGCCTTTTTCCATTTAAGTATAATGAGTTTTCATGTAAGCAATAGATTTTTCGTTATGTTTTTACATCTGGCAACACCGCGAATTATGCTGCTGGTATCCACGGCTCCCCGGAGTGAAGCGAAATCCCTTGGAAAGTGTCATAGTGTCGAGCATTCCCAAAACATATGACCTAGCAAGGCGAGCCCTTGATGTGAAAATTCACAATTTGGATCCTGTTCTGAATGCATTTTAAGAAGTTTTAAGGAAAATATGTTGAAGAATATAAAATTCTTTGAGAACTTATTTTTTTTAAAAAGGCTGAATTCCATTGATTATCTGAAATTCAGACTGAAAGATCCCCTTCCCATTGTACACACGGGACTGCTGATACGAGTATATCTACTTTATAATGCGTCTTACAATGGTGCTATAACTTGAATGAATGGTGGACCGTTGTTGGTAAATTAGCAGTAATTACCATTGGAGTACAGAGAAGATTCTAAATAAGATTTCCTTTCTGCAACTAGCCAAGTAGGTATGATTTCATTGACTTCTGCCTCATTTTAAAGAATTATCCCTATTTGGATTTGATTAGCTTTACACCAGGAGGTGAGGTAAAGTAATTACTACAGGGGAGCATCTGTAATTTTAATCCAATCCAAATCACTCATGTCAGTAACTTTTTATGGATTATGTGTTCATGTCTCAGTAAAGGTTATGGAACCTTTTATCTTCTATAAAAAGTCTGTCAAAAATATCCCCAAATTAAACTAGCATCACATGTCAGTAAAATTCAATCTTGTCATGTAAAAATGCTACAAACATTGCAAAAGAAGGTGTATATATTATACAGTATCTGCCATATAATACATAGACTACATGACATGTGTTTAGCCCTTATTGGTGCTCATCAGGTGTATACACTTTTGCATCCTCTTACGGGGATCGAACCTCGTACGTCAGTGCCTGAGGCAAAGCCTCTGATGTTGCGCCACGCTGGCTGGTTCGTTTATTTGACACCGTGAAGATTGAAGTATTACGTTCTTATGTCGGAATCACAATCTGATTATTTGACTAGTTACCTACCAGTTAACGCTTGTGGTTGGTCTGCCAGTCAACCTGGTAGGTAACCACCCAAATAATCAGATTGTGATTCAGAAATAAGGTTACTAATAGAATTAGAAAGAAACATGTAAATTAATATAAATGAGCATTGGATCACCAGACTGTTCATAATGCACGTGTTGAAATCTGCATTGGAAAGGTGCAACTTTATTTTCTTCTCAGGTTCCCCTAAAGAATTTATTACAATTTACCTAAAGTATTCATAAGTAAGAGACCCATGTGCTGATTCCTGGCCTGGTTACTCTTTACAGTTTCTATGTTCATATTATCCCATGCTCATAGGAGATTTCTTTTAAGCGTTAAAAAACCCTTTTAGACTGTTAGAATTTGTTTTTTACTTTAGATCATTTTTTCAGTTTTTTTTAAGTGTGTCACAACACCATTTTAGAATCTCTACAGGTGGATGAAGGTTCCTGTGAGAACTTGCCTGGCTGCTAAAAAAAACCACCATTCAACTATAATTGCTAACACAGCACCTGTAGCCCTTTGTCCAAAGTTATGGACTTATGGAGTTATGGAGTTACATTTTGGCTCCGGTTGAATAATAGTGCTATAGTAATGTCTCCTTACAATTTGTTTCTGACTATTATAATGGTGAAGCCCTCATGGTGGCTTGACAAACTCGTTTTGTGTTTAGTTTCTTTGTTAAAGGATACATGCATTTTCTGATCTTTAGCTAATTGCATCTAAGCCATTGGTGTCTGTTTTTGTCAGCATTCTATCAGAAGGGGCTGGCTAGAGATGAAAAAGCAAGCAGTTAGTGTCCGTAGTCCAACCGAGCCAGTTTTGGATTTCATGAGTGGTGTAACATTCTCTGGTGTACCTGTTTTCTCTCACATCCCAAAAACAGGCAGATTAGGTTAATTGGCAACTATAATTTTTATTATTATGATTGAGAGTGGCCATTGATTAGCAGAGTTCATTATTGCTTTGAGTCTAAGGCTGCTCTGATAGGCTGCAGCTCTTACAAATATGAAGCACAAACAAAGGTGTAGAAAATAAACAGGTAAATGTGTAATTATTAGTAAACTAATAACAAAAGTCATAAATTACAATAAATCATCAATGGATGGATTAGCAGCCTGCCAGGGACTGCTTCCTGCATGGTGTCTGTTGCTGCTCCAGTATCCCCTCACCGTGAATTATGTAAGTCTGAGAATGTTTGACTGTTTTGGTACTGTTAAAAAAGTTTAACACCATTCTCACACACATATATTTTTTATTTAAGTAAAAAGTATTTAATATATTACTTTAATGTTAACTAATTCAATAACATTGAAATACTGTACTTCAATCAAAATTTTCCAGAATTCCAAAGAGTTGGGCCTTCCCTTGTGCTGTCAGAGTAGGCTCCAGGAACCATGAACTGGATTAAGTGGGTTTGACAATAAGTGAATAGAGAGAGAATATCAATCAGTAACTTTATTTACTTTAGTTTAGTTTAGATTATATTAGATTAGATTAGATAAATTTTATTAATCCCAAGTGGAAATTCAGAATTAGTTTATACAACAAATCTCTACCCTCGTGACCCTGTGTTAGGATATAATGGGTTGGAAAATGACTGACTGACAACTCTCTAAAAATGTATCTGCATGAATGCATGTAAACAGCTGGAACAAAAAATTTAATTTTTGTTTAAATGATGAGTATTGGTTGTGTGGCTAAGGATCTGTGCTGGTATCTGGAAAGTTGCTGGTTCAAATCCTGTTGCAGCCAGAAGGGATCCTACTCCACTGGCACCCTGTGTAAGGCCCTTAACCTGAAAATTGCTCCAGGGGTCCCATACAATGGCTGATCCTGCGCTCAGACCCACAAAATTTGTTCAAAAAGACAATTTCTCCTTGGGGATTATTAAAGTATATCAAAGTAAATCAAATAAGAACTTAAAAGGATAAAAAGAAAGCCTTCTACACTTTGTGTTTTTTCACTGAAAGTATCTATCAACAAAATTTTCTTTAGTATTTAGTAACAATGAGACAGATAAATAATAATTCAGATGTTCTTTTCTTTTTTTAAATACAAGGGATGTTCAAAAATTTTCCACACTTTTATATTTTCGTTGGAAACGGTGAAGGTGGGAGGAGTAGTAATTGGTCATGTCTGAGAGTGTCATGTGACTGGGAAAATTGCATAGCAAAGGAAGGTGAGTATCTAGAAAAATGATGTAATTTGTTTTTGAAATTCTTCATAAATAGAGTTTAAAAAAAGTGTGGAAACTTTTTGAACGTCCCTCGTATGTTTTAAAAGAAATGCTTAGTGCATCAAAATGTACTGTAGAAACAGTCATGAAACAATAAGTTTTTCTGTTTTTGGTAAATTAGCCATCTCTGTTTTCTGGGAGAAGTGCAACTCTTACTGTTAAAATGTAGTCAGATCGTGGTATTCATTCACAACACCTGTGAGATACTGTATATAAGTTCCCTAGTTTGCTGTGATAAGCACATCGGTATTACATTTTTACAAGAAGCATTGAGGTGAAGTGAGGTAGCTGCCTGACAGGTAGGGGGAATAATAAAAACAACTACATTTATTTATATGGCACATTTTACATCAATGTAGCCCAAAGTGTTTTACAAGATGACAATAAGAAAGTTACATGGGAGTTTCATGAGCGTTAGAGTTTGGTACAACCCTTTTGGGTCCTGTGGGTGCTGCCAGGGGGTGCTTCAGGGGCTGCAGAGCCCTACTACATTGGGATTCCACCCCATCTGGAAGTATTGCCAGATCATGCTAATGGGCCACCGAAAGTGCTCCCGCGTGTGGCATGAAAGGAGCCTACTGCCACAGCTCCAGAGCTAGAGTCACGAGGAAGGAGGTGAAGCTTACAAGGAGGAGTGGATGGGGAAGGGACAGACAGACAGAGAGCGAGAGAGAAAGAAAAGAAGGCAAAGTGCTTGGTGCTTTTGTTTTGCTGATTGTGCTCTGGACTGTGCACTGTGCTGGGCAGGTAGGAAACGTTGGAAAAGCATTTCCCACAAGAAAAATAAAAAATGTGTGCAGCGAAACTTGTGTTATATGTCTGTCTGTGTCGGGTTTACGGAGATGAGTGCCTCCTGCAGGCCACTATATATATATATATATATATACTAGCAAAATACCCGCGCTTTGCAGCGTCGAAGTACTGCCTTAAGATTTTTATTAAGAAGAAAAGTAAACCTTTTTAAACTGAGGGAAAATATACCAATAATTATTTGTTAAGGATCTCTTTGTATGCCATGTTGTCATTTCGGCCCTCCGGTTATAATATGACCAAGCTGTGCGCTGAGCATGCAACGTACAGTTGGCCATGTGAAAAGCAATCTTGCCTCAAATCTCACAGCTTGGATTGCTGCTGTCATAATCGGTTTGAGTTTCATGGTTTGTTTCAATTACGTTAGTATTTGCAGGACTTGTTGTGTTGAAGTGACATTCGGCAGCTGTCAAGCGTTGTAAGCATAGAGCCTGTTTCATTGATAACTTCACATCCAGCTTTTCAGAGTTTAAACATTCATAAACATCAAAGTGTCCACTACTCAAATCGTCACCTGTGAATCTAAGATGTTTAAGAGGCATTGGTGGTTGTCCAAAGGTGTAAAATATTTGGCTATTTTGGTACACTTGAAAGCGACAACCGCACAATTCAGCGGCAGCCATCAACTCACATGCAGAACCATAGGTGAAGGGTTTAAGCATTTCATTCTTATAGTGCTCCTGTGTAGTATAATTATCTCCTGTACCGTCATCAGTCCACACCTTGAACCTTTCCCAGTCATTCAATACATAAGACACAATGTTCCTCCGGATATCAAGAGTGAGCCTGATATGGCCGTGCAATATGTAACAAAGAGAATGGAAAAGGCAGGTGCCATCTCCGGGCATGGAAACCACTTGGTAAGTGACAGTTCTTTGATCGATGGTGATCACCTCGATAGACATGTTAATGGGGGTACGGTTGGAATGATAAAGGAAATGAGTACCTGAACAATGTAAACTAAGTCTAAAATACTTATACAGTAACTCTAATCGTAATAAACGAACAATAAAACAGTGGAGAAGCCGTGGATTAAATAAAAAGGCTGCAGTTATCAGCAGGGAGACGTGAATACCGTGGCAAAGCAAGGAAGGGAATAAAGAGACCGGAGCGACGGATGGCCTTATATAGACAGGCAGCCAACAATGTGGGAGGCGTGGGGATGGGGGACCCAATGCCGCCTCACATGGTGACCGAGCTGCAGGCTATGGACATATATATGTACGTAAGTAGGTTTCAGTTAGCGTTGGGAACCTGCGTACCAAATTTTTTGAAGATGGCCCCATATGTAACAAAGACCATTGGAAAGTTCAATATGGGGGCTGACAGTGGCGTCATACCACTGAAATAAGTACATACATCAGTTTCTGTTAGCGCAGGGAAAGTCTACCAAATTTCATGAAGATGGGGCCATAAATAAGACAGTTTAGCATGGCTGACTTTGTCGACCGTTATGACTGTTACGCGTAGAATTTCGAAATGAAACCTGCTTAACTTTAGTAAATAAGCTGTAAGGAATGAGCCTGCCAAATTTCAGCCTTCTACCTACACAGGAAGTTGGAGAATTAGTGATAAGTGAGTCAGTCAGTCAGTGAGGGCTTTGCCTTTTATTAGTATAGATATATATATATATATATTCTGTGTACGTATATACATATGTATAATTTTGTTCAAATATATGTTAACTTCAGTTTCATTTCTATATGTACAACAAAATACTGTATATTATAACTGAAATACTAAAATTCTATTATTATTATTATTATATAACATTATATCAAAATATTATTAACATTTGAAATATTAGTTTCAGTCCGGTAGGCTTGTATTATTAATTCGTTGATATTAAGATTCACATGATATATTGAAAAACATGCAGCAATCAATAGACAGGAATTCTTTCTTGTGAAATAAAAAATGGCTATGACCTTTAAGAAGAAGAATGATGGAAGCAAGAAAACTCAGATAAAAAGAAGAGGAGAAAAGGAGAAAAGTTTATAGAGTTGTCAGCCTTGTAGCCACTGTCATCCATATTGTTATCTGAGTCTTTTAAGGATTAATATTTCCTTTCAAGTTTAATTAGATAAGTGGGGGGTGGGCTGTGTCCCTGGAGTGTTCAAAGACCACGAAGAGGCTGGGGACTGGTTTATCTCAGGACTTGATTGGCTTGCCTGATAGGTGATACTGAACCAGCAGCTTAATGATGAAACTCCCTGCTCTGTCGGCATCTTCTTGTAAATGTTTCTTTCCTCCCATGAAGTACAAAAACAAAAACCAGTTTTGAGACCCTTTGCGGTTATAACTTTTACCTGTATAGAAATTGCTCTGAACATCCTGTAAGCATGCAGTGTACATAGAAATTTGTAAATATAAATCATAAGTACTGATAGATTTCCTTTTATAGAATCAGTGCTACTAATATATAATGTCATTTATAATATACATTTATTTTTCTGTATTGTAGGCTTATAATGACAATATACTCCCAAGATTTATCAGTTCATCTAAACTTATGTAGATGCTTAAATGTTTGTTTCTTTGCAATTGATCACATATTTAGTTGTGTAATGTGCATTGTATAGCTGTTATACAAAACAAACTTTGAACAGTAAAGTTGCTTTTCTTTAGGTATGTGCTTTTATTTGTCATAGGAGCAAACGCGCGCACACCCACTGTGCATATGTAAATACACCCTAACAATATGTGGCATCCAACAGAAATAAAAATGGTTTTGATGGTGACAGAAGTTCTTAAAAATGGTGAAAAAAGCAAAAACAAAATCACAAAATCACAAAAATTGGTTTCCTCATACTTTTTAAATTTTTATATACACTATAGTAGAATTTGATTAATTGTGTATTGTATTACTCATTTTTGCCATAGTGTTTTTTAATCCTACTTAAAGTACTGATGTTTAACATATTTATTAATTGAAGCAGGCAGCACACTATCAGAACAGTGACTGCTGCTTTATTGATACAGTTCCCGTTCTTCATATCGCACACATGGTTGCTGTCTGTTCGGACTTTGTTCTCCCCACGTCATGTGTTAAATAACAGGTAATAACCCCAAAATTTAGCAAAAACCCCACAAGTGCAAAGATGACCATAAACCTTTGGTTTGTGTACAAAAACAGCCAAAGAATCTTTATAAGTGAGGAATTTAATTGAAACAATTGAAATACACAAAAACACTCAAAATAATAAAATAAAAATAAAGGATTTGTTTATAACGGAAATCTTAAGCAAACCAGGAAAAGAAGAAAAATAAAACAGGAAAAACAGATGATCCAACAACAATATCAACAGTGACAACACTCCTTTCAGAAAAAAATGTTCTCCTGCCTCTGAGTCTGCACTGCTCTGGCTAAATAAGCAGAGGGAGGGCTCAGGAGTGGTGATGTCAGGGTCGCCCCACCTCCTGGGGCTCCACCCACAAACTACAAGGAACATCAGGACATTTAAAGGAATGGCGCATTAATGGAAATACATAAAAGTATGAAAAATAATAATTCAAAAACAATAATAAAACACACAAACACATTTATACATAAGAGATTCAGCATATGCAAATCCCACCTGCATTTCTAATTCTACACTTCCCTGTTGACATAAAGAATCTGGCAAAAAGGATCAGGAGATGGACTGAAAATTTAAATGTAACCAAAGTCAAAACTAGGAAATCAAGAAAATATGGCAGCAAATCTAAAATGCTAGCCTAACTCATAGTGAAAAGATATTTGTTATAATTCTTAAAATATGATGACTCAAAAGTGTCAGCAACAACAATCTCACCACGTCAACGATGATGTCACATGGCATGACTTTTGAAAAACACCCTCTAACAAACCAGCATCACACCACGAAAACGGAACCTCAAATGGTGGCACCCACGAATAAATAAAAAAATTATAAAGATTCTTATCTTACATCTAGAGGAAATAAATTATGGAAATAATCATATGAGGAGATTCCCTGATATCTAAATCCTTCCAAAATAGATAACTGTGAAAAAAATGTTTATACACAACCAAAAAAATGTATGTTCATCTGAAACATAACACTAAAGAACAAGGACAGTAACTAACAGAATTAGCAATTCAATAACAATCAGTAAACAAGTCAATATTAATTAAAGAATTAAAGGGATAGTCCACCCAAAAAGCATACAACAGTTTCAAGTGATGGGCAAGAAAAAAATGTATTCTCATGTTTTTGTAGAGAAATTACATAATCTATAGTCTTACCAGAATACCTTAGAGCAGGTCATCAACCTTATGGTCGGGCCTGGCCTGTACTTGGATTGGAGATCATCTTGGAATAGCTTGTGTTGCTGTTGCAAGAGGTGTTGGTGAGGCCACCAGAGGACACTTACTCTGAGGTCTGAATATGGATCCCAATGCACCATTGCAGTGACGAGGACACTGTGCTGTAAATATGGTGCCATCCTTCAGACTCACTGTGATCATTAAAGATCCCTGGGCATCCATTGAAAAGAGATAGGTTTATCTTGATGTCCTGGCTAAAATGGCCATTATGGTCTTGTCCATTCTGGCCCCCTAATCATCTATTGTCTCTAATTGTCTTTCTCTCTCACCACCTAATAGCTAATGTGTGATGAGCGTACTGGTGCACTAATGGCTGCTGTTGCATCATCCAAGAGGGTGCTACACATTGGTGGTGGTTGAAGTCTCTATGTGAAGTGCTTTGGAGTAACGAGAAAAGCTCTATATTAATGTAATTTATTATTATTATTATTATTATTATTATTATTATTATTATTATTATT
>JANRMT010062841.1:56954580-56983975 GCA_026402145.1 Polypterus bichir lapradei | reverse complement strand
ATTATTATTATTATTATTATTATTATTATTATTATTATTATTATTATGATGATGATGATGATGTTGAAAATTTACACTCAACAACTGGTGTTGACCAATTCTAAACAACGGCAAACAATGTGGAAAACGTCCATAAATAAAAAAAGAAATTTCATATAACTTGTGCCGATATTCCACATGTCCAACATTCATTTGAATTGTCAAAACGTACAAAATGTTGGCATTTCTTTCTACAATATTATTAACAGCTACTTCCTGAAAACGATGCAACCAGGAAAGATGTCATTTTCACAATGCTGTATGTTAAAATTAAAGACAGATTTCTTTAAAGATGAATGAGAGAGAGAGGCAGATCCTCAGTTTTTCAACTACAAACGTTGGGGTCAGAGTCTTAGATGGGAAGAACAGATCAAGGCTGGGTGCCAAAGGTAACGGCAGAGAGTAAGAGGGACAGGAGGTGAGAAGGAAGTGTTTGGTAGGACAAAGCAGATGGGCAAGTGGGTGAGCCACCCCCTCAGTGAGATGATCAAGTCTGGTGTAGAATAGTTAGAATGGCAGCACGTTTCCTAATCAGCTTGTTCTGTATTTTGTCATCTAGTCTATTATCCATCCCATTTGTGTGTTAGTTTTGTAATAAACTAATAGGTGGCCTCAGATTGCCCCAGTATGAGTGAGAGCGGCTGAGAGTGTGATGGTGTCACATTCATTGATTGGTCCTGTCTTATTCCAAAAGCTACTGTGATAGGTGGTACTAAACTGGAATAAAAAAAGAAAATAAATGGATGAATTGAATGGAATATCAGCGACTAACCTGACAGATTGTGATTATATCCAAGCAGGAAACTTGTATACTATAAACAAAGGAGTGCCATGCAAGCTAAAGGGCTTCCCACAATGAACTTAAAACCAGACAGCAGTATGGAAGCAAGTGCAAAATCCCATCTTGCATGCAGCTGTTGTACGATGCAGTATTCTCAGCCAGCAAAATCAAAATCTAATTTTATCATACCCCTTTACATTTAACATTTTAAACGTGGCTGGCTCCGTTTTAGGTAAAAGCCTGCAGCTGAAATATTTAACAGTTATCATTCTGAGGGTTTCATGCACTGTGCTGATTGATCTTTATCATATTGTTTTATTCCTTAGGCATTTCAAACAGACATACATTGTTCTTAAAATATACTGCAAAATATGGACATGACCAATTTTTTTTTTATTTGTGTTCTTTACAAAAACACAAAATTGCCCTTTGAAATTATTTTAAATAGCAGTAACTAGGTTTCCTTTCTGTGCATTTAAAACATACTGTAATTGAATGGAAAGCCATTAGAGTTCAGATTAGATCAGAAAGAAACAAAAAGCATCTTATTCCCACAAGAACTGAATCAGTGTTCTTCAGAATATATATAAGATGGTAACCGTGGAAAAAAGAAATAACAAAGAACTCTTTTTTGTTAATAGAATGTAACATTTAGGTTGAAAACAAATTAAATTATAGCATTTATCTGTCGAAATCAGCTCTGTTTTTCCTTAATAATGTTTACTTTTCCTGCAAAGAAAAGCAGACATCAAAAATATTTTCTGGAATGCTAAAGATAAGTAGGTTATGCTTAACTCAATATCTTATACAAATAGCCCAGAGCTGAGCTTTCTGCAGCACAATCATAAAAGCGCCAACTTCTTGGATAAGTCAGAAACACTTAGCTGGTATCGTATGCCTCTAATCGCTAATCTTTATGTGCCTCCCTGACCTTGGAACTGGGAACTGAGGGATCCAGGAGTCACCTAAACTTTGTATCAGTGCAGAAGTCAATGGCTTCTTCTTTTCCTTGTAGACATCCTGATTCTGACAGCTGTAAAGAATTATTGTAAACACTTTTGGCTTGTCCTTTGGCCATTGCACTGACCAGCGGCCTGAATCAGGGTCACGTTGGTCAACAGCGAGTGGACACCGGCATTTCCTTTGGCAAATATAAAGATGTCTACTGGGAGCTGAGGGAAATACAGTTTATTTTAATGTTTCTTTTATTTATGTTTGCAAGAAGAAAACACATTAAAATGGCAAGTTTAATTTTCTGTTAAATAAAAGCACTATACAGTAGCATCTGGTAGTTTAGTTCAGAGCTCATTTTACAGTTTGAATGAAAAGGCCATGTTTTCTCTTTTATTTCAACTTATCATTATATATAACAATGATTATGGAATTGACATATGTATTATTTATTTTTTGGTACCATTTCCAGGATTCCTGCCTTTTTTCTAGCTGGTTTGGTCCCGCAAACCCACCATCCTAATCTTAGATTAGAAAATCTTACTAAGAGTCTGGATCACTTTTTTAATTCACTTCGGTGTAATTTCTTTTATTTTTCTTTTTAGTCAGCTACCATAGCTCACATTTTTTTTAAACATGTTTAGTGTTTCAGACATTTCTTTAAGTTTTATTTTTAGCTTCAGGTTTAAATTGTGTATCTGACAAATTGGTTAAAACATTAATTGTTGATCCCAACCTTTTTTGTTTTTAACAGACTTCAGTGATTAAACAATTTCTTTGAAATGTTGTTCATTTATTCACTTTTCTAAATAAAGGAGCATTGTAAAATCTTCTGTTTCATCAGTGGATTAGAATATATGAAATTTATGACGCTTTCTTAAGGCAGAATCTGGTTAAAATGAATATTAATAATGAAGATAGCACTGCATAATCACCTTTGTGCAGCCATGCACTCTAAAAAATAATTCAGAAGACCTTTATCCAATACTAAGATAAATGCATGGATGCAAGATAAACATTCAGATTTAATGATTGTGTTAGGTTTTCTGAAATTACATACATTTAATAAGTTTATTTAATAAGTTGTGCTGACTCAATAATAATAGCTTACTATTTTTGGTAATTTGAACTCAATTTTATTAAATCACTGGCAAAAAAACAAAGGTTATGTTGTGGTAACAATCAAGTACGTTGGGTGACGTGTCACAATTTAACTTAAAAAGGCTAACAAACAATAAGGTAAAAGTATTTTGAACAACTTAAATGTGTGAGGTGTTGTCAGCTTAAAAACTCCTAATGCTATTTCTGTTTACCAAATACATGATACATAACGGGGGGACACAGTAGCACAGCGGCAGCACTGCTACTGTGGAACTGGGATTTGCCTCCCAGGTGCTCCATGCATGGACTGTGCATGTGCTCCCCATGTCTGTGTGGGTTTCTTCCCACAGTCCAAAAACCTGCAGATAACTGATGATGTGGCATTGGCCCGTGTGTGCTCACTCTGCAATAGACAGGCGCCCTGTCTGGGTGTTGTTTCTGCTGTGCCCATTACTTGCTGGAATAGGTGCCAGCTGCCCCATGTCCCTGCCCTGGCTAAGTGAGTTTACAAAATGGAGGATTGTATGGTACTTAAAATACCTTTACTTAGAGAGAAAAAAAGTACTTTGGAACAAATTATTTATTTTTTTGTGTGTAGCCAAAGTAAAAACTGTCTAGTTAATTTTAACCGAAGCTGGTATTCAAAAAGCTTGTTGCAAACGGTTGATTTTTTTTGTTGGCCTGAAATATTTCTTTATAGATTGTTCAGTTTTATCAAAAACATACAATGTGATAGGAAAACAGTGTCATTTTTTTATTTTAAAAAACAGCTACTCATGAAAATGATGGCAATGTAAAAATGAAATTAATGTGAAAAGTATTTGTTTTAATGATGTTAAGGATCCTTCTGTTATCAACAAGGTATATGATGCTCCCTAAATAACTGAAACACTAACACTAATTAATAAAGCTTTAATGGGGCTTTAAACAAGGAGCCATCTACTTTTGGTTACTTTTAACTTTCAGTAATGCAGACAAATAGTTCTGACCATCTAAAGACTTATTTGTGGCCTTGGGGTTTTACCTTCAGACGTACTTTACTGTCATATTGACATTTTTCATCCACCAGAATTAAACAGGTCTAAAACATTTTGCTTGTTTTGCTTTTTATTTAATATAAAATTTTGTTCATGGATATTTTTGTTCCTAGCTTTACACTAACAATCTGTACAAACCACACATTCAGAATACAGCAAAGTGAAAACAGCCACAGCTCTATGAAGCGGAACAAATCTTCCTGAATTAGAACTGAAGAAGCCTGATACACAACAGACATTCTGTTTATTTCTGAGGAGAAACTTCCCATTTAAAATGCGTCAGGCTGGAATTCTGTAACATTGCGTAGTTGGCCAATTCTGTGATATCTAAACGGGAATGCACTCTGTGCCTGTCTTTGTAGATGTCGCGTTTGTGTGACGTTAAACAGATTGGAGACACAGTTTCTCATACCTTGATTCATGTGACCCAGGGTCATATTCTGAAGTATAACCCATAAACAAAATGAAGGGGACGTCCAGTTAGGATGAATTTTCCTCTGGTTAGTTTCTTTCCTTTCTTTCTTTTGAAATCAACTCTAACTAAATAACTGTTTAGGTAACTTTTACAAAAATATTTCTTTCTTTTAGGTCGGTTCTCCTTTTAATTCTTCGTGTTAAGAAAACAACCAACCTTCAACTCATGCCAGAGTTCTTATTTGCCCATTCTATATTGGCACCAAGCATTTAAGTATTGCACATGCTCTTTAATTTTTATCTGCTAATTCTCGCTGTTTTTTTACATTAGGTACTCAGCTGAATATTAAAAATAAAATAATATTGCATTTTTACTAATATTGAATTTGGATAGGTACATTAATAATGTAATTTGCCTCCATGCTTGTATTTTTTTAAATTCACAATATTAATCATTAAAAGATTTTTTTCTTACGTTCTATGTGTTATTGTATATTTTTTCATTTTTTTAAATTCTTTTAAGCGTGTAGTGTACACTGAGTTCTAAAATGATTAACTGAGCAGTCAGCCATAAGTATTTATGAACTGACTGTTTTAATTAAATTAGTTTGATAAAAGTTTAAGCTTTGCAGAGTAGTATGAATGCCTATAACATCTGGGATTGCTTAAGCTTTATTAAATAATTTTATAAATAAAAGTGCTTCTCTAGTTTTATTATAATTATCGAATTTTCTGCATTCTGATATGATGTCATTCACTCAATGTCTTTTGTCAGACGGAATGTAAAGAATCTGCCAGAACTGATCCTGCATACCCGCTGTAATTTCAGCAACAGTTGTAAACAGTTTAATCAGAAACTCTATCTTTAGCTTAATCAGCAAAATGGCTTACTTCAAAAAATACGGGTTAAAATATACATATCCTTTTTCAAAGTAATCTTAAATCAATTTCACAGAACAAATTTGGTTATTATCCACTACTGATGCGATGGAATGATATTAGCTGGTTTCTGACTCTTTTTGATCACGAATGAAGAAAAATCAAACATCTATGTGATCTCCAGAGCTTCAAGTTTTCAGCTTTTTTTTCATAATGTTAAGCAAAATATTCTCTTTGTGCTTTTACTATAAAATTATTTTTTTTAACATAACTTTTGTTTATAAATTTGGTAGTATGCCACAAGATTTTAAATAGTGTTTGCTGTATGTGTCCTGTATTTTGTCACTCAGATCATTATGGGTAATAACTTCAATGATTCCAGTTTTAATGAAAATGCTTTTTAAATAAAACCTTTACATCAAAGGAATTGCCTGCACAAATAGGTGTCTAACTAATGAATAAACTGACGCTTACAAGTTATAGATAACTGTTAATTGGCCAGTATTAGGAATTGCAATTTGCTACAGTTCAATAAACAAGAATAAAATTCTGAATTCAAGATAAATATAAATTATTTTGTAATGATTTTTTGTCAAGATATGATTATTTAGATACGTACAAAAATAAAGTTAATCTTTTTTAGAGCAAAACAAAACAGTTCATTTACCATATGGAAATTATAGACTAGTTTGTGTTTAGTTATAGCACATTAGCAATTTATGTCTGGCAATGGATGTTAAGCAGATATTACAAAAAATAAGTGCAAATTATTGAGTCAACTTATGGAAAATGAATGAAGGTGCTTATTACATTTTCTTTTTACAGTTCTTTAAACAGATCTTTTAAACAATCAAAACTACTAAGTGGGAAAGAAAATGACCATCTTACATTTAAAAAAAGTTTTCCCTAACAGACATAAAACCCAAGTTCCCACAAACCAATGAGTAATTTTAATGTGCTGCCTGTACGTATCTGTATGTAATGTTTTGGCTATGACTAAAATAGCAAGTGAAGGACAGAAAAGACTGAATGAAGTCAAATCATAAAGAGTATTGTGTGGGAGCAAAGATGACACAACTGTCTGTTTGAAATCATGTCTTGTGAATGTCTCTTGACACAATTCTTACATATATATATATATATATAGTAAAACATGAGAGAAGACAGAAAAAGCAAAACATATTAGCTCCAGAGTACTGTCTGGGTCAGCGTCCAAATAAGCACAGGATAGGAAGGGAAGGTGCTAGGCTTTTATAGTTAGAGGGGAGGAAGAGGAGGGTCCATGAGGGTTCAAGTCGGAAGTGAGGTCAAAAGGAGGCATGGCTAGGAAGGGAGTGCAGGAACCGGTGAAGCTCAATGTGGGTTTCTGTTCAGGTGATCTTCAGAAGAGAAAGAAGAAAGGTTGGTGCACTTCATCAACCCCTGCCCTCGGTTAAACCCTTAGCCTGTCTCCCAAGCACACATGTGTGACAATATATATATACAGGTTTATGAACACCTGAACATCACACCTGTATGAGCTTGTTGCACATCCCATTCCAAAACCATGGGCTTTAATATGGAACTGCCCCCACTGTTGTAGCTATAACAGCCTCAATTCTTCTATGAAGGCTTCCTGCAAGATTTTGGAGTGTGCTTATGGGAATCTGTGCCTATTCAGCCAAAAGCAGGTATTGCAAAGTCAGGTATTGATGTTAGACAAGAAGATCTGACATGCAATTGGTGTTTCAATTCATTCCAACGGTTTTCATTATGGTTGAGGTAGGAGTTTTATGCAAGCCACTTAAGCTCCTCCATGCCAAACTCATCATTATGTCTTTATGGACTTGACTTTGTGCACAGCAGCACAATCATGCTGGAACAGAAAACACATTCTCCAAACTGTTTCCACAAAGTTGGAAGTAAACAATTCTCTCAAATGTCTTTGTATACTGTAGCATTAACAATAACCTTTACTGGAATTAAGGGACTTGCCCAAAACCCTGAAAAATAACCCCAAACTGTCCCTCCTCCACCAAACATCTCAGTAGACACTATACAGTCCAGAAGGTAGTGTTCTCCTGGCATCTTTAATCCCAAATTTGACTGCCAGATAGTGAAGGATGTTTCATCACTCCATGGATCACATTTTCACTGCTTCATATTATAATGGCAGCCTGCTTTACACCATTCCAGTCAATGCTTGACATGCGTATAGTGATCTAACACTTGTGGAAGCCCATTTCATGAAGTTCCTGATGCATAGTTCTTATGCTGATGTTACTCCCAGAAGTAATTTGGAACATTGATGTAAGGGCTACAACTTCAGTACTTTATAGCCCTGCTGTGTGAGTTTGCGTGGTCTATCACTTTGTGGCTGAGCTGTTGTTGCTCCTAAAAGTTTCCACTGCAATATTTGTAGCACTTACAGTAACAGCGTAGAAATGTCATGTACTTGTGGAAAAGGTGGCATCCTGTGACAGTGCCACATTTAAAGCAAATATCTGCTTGCTTGGAATTGTAGACCGAATTGTACACCGAAAACTCAGGTGGTCTCCTACCTAAAATCTCTCTGTCTTCTACCTTTTATATGTAAGTGGCATATACCCCTGACTGAAAACATCTGGATAACCTCCTCTTCTTTATTTCCACTTCAACCACTGTCTTCAGTCATCTAGGTTTGGTGATGTGTTCACTGTAGCTTAATCTTTACTTTCTTTGATGACCAAAATGCAGTCTGATGTCGTCATTTTACTTCAAAAGCTGAAGCCTTGCGTATTCAGAGATGACTTTCTGCAAAGAGCTGTTTTATGAGAATTTGTATTTTTTTCTGCGAGCCAGAATAGTTTTGGCCATTCTCCTCTGACCTCTTTCTTTAACAAGGCAGTTTTTCCCACATAACTGTTGCTGGATATTTTTATTTTTCGCACCATTTTCTGTTAACTCAATAGACTGTGTGTTTGGAAATCCTTGGAGGGCAGTTGTTTATGAGATGCTAGAAGCGCCATGTCTGACACCAACACTCATGCCACAGTTAACGTCTCTTAGAAAAGGTGTCTTGCATATTCAGATGTTTGGCTGAACAACTAAACCTCTAGACTATGTCTGCATATTACTGTGTAGGTTGTATTTGAGGTTGCAGACAAATATTGTAATGCTTGAAGTAGCAGATTATTTTCTTTGACATATACTGTATAATGTAGCATTCTCAAAGCAGTTAAATGCAATGCAGCGTAATTGGGGATAAATATATTAATTGAATGAGAAGACATTTACTTCATTAACTTTGTGAAAAAGTTATAAATTAATTATAGCCCTATTAAAAAGTAGCACAGCGTGTGCAGAGAGGCAATTCAACTTGCCAAACACACAGCTCATGAGGTGCACATTTGCGCAATGAAATCCAGGTGAAATAATGCTTGATCATGTCAATTCATTAAAAGTTACTGTAGGCCACAGCAAGACAAAGGTCACACTTAAGCAGGTTTCTGCACATTCCATAATGTTTTGAATGTCACCAGAGGCAAGGAAGTGAGCCACTGACATGCCTAGATGCTGGGGATTCTGCCATTGCACTGAGTTCGGACTGCAGGCAAGGTTTCAGCACACTGGTAGGATCTGGTGGCACTTAAGTGACCAGAGCCACACCACCAGTTCTGTCCAGTACACATGAGAGGTCATTTTCAAATCTGACACTTGCCCTGCTGCTAAAACTGCCAGCAGATGTAATGTCTTTCCCAGTGACAAAACCATGAGGGACAGACTTCATGCTACTGACCTTAGAGAAGGGTGTTGTGTCACAGGATACTGCCAGGCTACAGCTACACATGGCTGCTGTGGTCACCATACTAGTATTAATTTTCTGTTGTCATTATTGTTGTACTATTTTGTTTTCCTATTATTCTCATGTTAGTTGTTATTTCGGCCATGATTGTTGAAATTTCAGTCCAACAAGGTTTATGTTACTTTCAGAGGTGAGTCAGGGAAGAACCACCAAACCAGTCCAGCTATATTTTTCAAAGTCTTTGTTGATCAGACAGTGTAAGATTGATTTCATTTTGTTGGACTGTTTTTGTGTCATTATATTGGGTGTGGTGCTTAAATATCCATCCATCCATCCATCCACCCATTATCCAACTCGCTATATCCTAACTACAGGGTCACGGGGTCTGCTGGAGCCAATCCCAGCCAACACAAGGCGCAAGGCAGGAAACAAACCCCAGGCAGGGCGCCATTACTACCAAATACATGAATTCTTGCTTATAATTAAATTAAATATATATTATTTCACAAATATATGCCACGATTTTGACTTTGAATCACTTCAGATGGCAATAATAAATGCAAAAAATTAAAAGATTTTTGCAAGTAATGTTAATGCATTAATAGTTTTTAAAATCAGCCATTTAATGATCCTTTATGGTTTATTTCCACACATATATTAATGAAAATATTCAATGACACTGATGCATAATAAACATTTTTATTTCATGTTCCTAAATTCAAACTAGACCAGATCAATTTGGCTCAGATGATAAAAAAAAATTAAAATGTGCCTGTTGGAAAGCATCCATAATTTAATTAAAATTAAATGACTTAACAACAACATTTATTTATATAGCACATTTTCATACAAATAATGTAGCTGAAAGTGCTTTACATGATGAAGAAAAGAGAAAAAAGACAAAGTAAGAAGTAAAATAAGACAACACTAATTAACAGAACAAGAGTAAGGTCCGATAGCCAGGGAGGACAGAAAAAACAAAAAAAAAAACCCAGACGGCTGGAGAGAAAAAAATAAAATCTGCAGGGGTTCCAGGCCATGGGACCACCCAGCCCCCGCTGGGCAGTAGCATAAGTTAAAAAGATCTGTTTGTTCTTTAGCATGGCTGTAAGCCACAATAGGTATAAAGAATAACGTTTTGGATAGTTGTTTTTCAAGCTTTAAAACTTCCAAATATATGCATTTATGTAAATATGTAATCTATGAGATAATGCAACACTAATTTTGACACTGTTCTCTAAAGCAGAATGCAGCCCTGAACTTCTAAAATAATTCATTACTATAAATCAAGCACATGGTGCTAGGTCTTGTCCTTTGAGTTCTAGATAAAAGATGGATGCATGAACATAATGTTGATCAAAGGATCTTTTCGTTTCCTTGGGTACTCCCTTTGCTCTCCTTGCGTGACACACAAGTGCAAGTTAAAGCTGATCTTGAGTTACATGCCCTTTAAGTTCTAGTTGTGTTCCCGTCTCTAAGTGTGTGGTAGGTACTTACTGGACATGTAATACAGTATGTGCATTTCAGAGTGGAGTCTTTAGGAACTGTGCTATTTGTGTTCAATTTCCTCCTTTATTCTTGTTTCTTCATTTTACATTATATTTTACATACGAGGGACATTCAAAAAGTTTCTGCACTTTTTTTTAACTCTATTTATTAAGAATTTCAAAAACAAACGACATCACTTTTCTACATAGTCACCTTCCTTTGCGATCAATGTTCCCATTTACATGACACTCTCAGTCACGACCAATTATTACTCCCGCCTTCACCATTTCCAACAAAAATATAAAAGTGCGGAAGCATTTTGAATGTCCCTTGTATTAATGAAGCAATAAACATACAATGATTCAGGTTTCTGAGTGGTAAAATCCTGCTAATGTTTTTTTTTTTTGCAAGAGAAAATAGAACTATAAACTGTTAACAAACACCACCATTGTGTTTTCCACTGTGTGGTCTTCAAAAATGACCAGTACTTCTTTTGGTGTTCAGGATTTAAAGGTTAACACCAGAAGGAGAGGAGTCAAAGGCAGAACAGAGGTGATGTTATTGGTCCTCTTCTGGTCTCTTCTCCTCCTTTCTTAGAGTAAAAGAGACTATGCAACATTCATTTCCCTCCCTCATGCAGCCAAACTATGTACCTACAAGGCCTTCACATATTACAAATAATTATTAGAATAAGTTGAAGGACAGTTATCATAAAAAACTGTGCAGCAAATCAGGAAGTGGTGTCACCTGACAGTGCTTGCTCCTGATTTACAACAAGGGGCAGTCAATGTTCAAGTAGTGTTCTTGACCGCATTCTTAGTAATCCATTCTCCCTCTTTTTCTGCTACAGAGTCCTATGGTTCCTGGAGCTTATCTTGGCAATGCCAGGAAATAACTCTAGCTAAAATATATACGTTCACTGCAAGCCCCACAAACACACACACAAATGCCTCCCAATCAGTCTAACATGCATGTATTTTGGATGTTGGAGGAAACCAGAATGTTTGGAGAAAAACGATACAAAACTACAAATAGTAACCAGACTGAAATTTGAACCCAGGTGACTGAAGCTGTGATGCAGAATTCTAAGCACAATATATTATTTTGTTACTGTTTTTCTCTTTTTTAGTTAAATTTAAGTAAAAACAAACAACTTTAAACACCATGATATGACAGCTCACTACAAATGTTGCCAGAGTTTCCAAGGCATTTGATGGGTATGCTGAATTTCTCTGTAATTGCCATTACAGTATGTTCTTTGGGCATGTGTCTTTGTCATCTTCATGTCATCAACTAATATTTCTTTCAGAATTTTAGTTTGCAGGACAAAACTGAATTAAGTAAAATGAAAGTAGCTGATGATAGAAGAGCATGGGATAGATGGAACAGTGGTCAGCACTGCAGCATAAAAGCTACACCATTTTACAGGATCTTTTACTACAGTAGTGATTCTCCAGCTCTTATAAACCCATGTTTAGAATAAGCAGGTACAAAAAAATGGTGGATGTATGGACAGTATTAAAAGTTGTTTCCCTAATATAACAATATTATAATAATATTCAAAGATGAATTATGAGGCCTAGGGTGTCCTGGTGCCAAGTGTACATATGAACACCCCTATGCTTGAACATGGTGTTCGTTATGGACAATCTGTGACGAACACAGAAGTCCAATAACAAAACACTGCTCGGGTTCAGATCGGGGGGGCTATTCCTCCCAATCACGACCTTCCAGGTCTCACTGTCATTGCCCACGTGAGCATTGAAGTCTCCCAGCAGAACGAGGGAGTCCCCAGAAGGTATGCCCTCTAGCACCCCCTCCAGAGACTCTAAAAAGGGTGGATACTCCAAACTGCTGTTCGGCGCATACGCACAAACAACAGTCAGGACCCTTCCCCCCACCCGAAGGCGGAGGAAGGCCACCCTCTCGTCCACCGGGGTAAACCCCAATGCATAGGCTCCAAGTAGGGGGGCAATAAGCATGCCCACACCTGCTCGGCGCCTCTCACCGGGGGCAACTCCAGAGTGGTAGAGAGTCCAGCCCCTCTCAAGGAGATTGGTTCCAGAGTCCAAGCTGTGCGTCGAGGTGAGTCCGACTATATCTAGCCGGAACCTCTCAATCTCGCACACTAGCTCAGGCTCCTTCCCCTTCAGAGAGGTGACATTCCACGTCCCAAGAGCCAGTTTCTGTAGCCAAGGATCAGACCGCCAAGGTCCCCACCTTCGGCCACCACCCAACTCACACTGCACCCAACCTTCTTGGCCCCTCCCATAGGTGGTGAGCTCAGTTCGATGATCGACTTTGTGGTTGTGTCATCGGACTTGCGGCCATATGTCTTGGACGCTCGGGTGAAGAGAGGGGCGGAGCTGTCAACTGATCACCACCTGGTGGTGAGTTGGCTTCGATGGTGGGGGAGGATGCCGGTCAGGCCTGGTAGGCCCAAACGTGTTGAGAGGGAACGTGTTGTGTCTGCTGGGAACGGCTGGAAGAGTCCCCTGTCAGAAGTAGCTTCAACTCCCACCTTCGGCAGAACTTTGACAACATCCCGAGGGAGGTGGGGGACATTGAGTACAAATGGGCCATGTTCCGTGCCTCTATTGTTGAGGCGGCTGACCGGAGCTGTGGCCGTAAGATAGTCCGTGCCTGTCGTGGCGGCAATCCCCAAACCCGTTGGTGGACACCGGCGGTGAGGGATGCCGTCAAGCTGAAGAAGGAGTCCTATGGGACCTTTTTGTCCTGTGGGTCTCTGGAGGCAGCTGATAGGTACCGGCAGGCCAAGCGGAATGCGGCTTCGGTGGTTGCTGAGGCAAAAACTCGGGCATGGGAGGAGTTTGGGGAGCCATGGAGAACGACTTTCGGACGGCTTCGAGGAGATTCTGGTCCACTGTCAGGCGTCTCAAGAGAGGGAAGCAGTGCAGTGTCAACACTGTATATGGTGGGGATGGTGCACTGCTGACCTCAACTTGGGACGTTGTGGGTCAGTGGGGGGAGTACTTCGAAGACCTCCTCAATCCCACTAACATGCCTTCCAATGAGGAAGAAGAGCCTGGGGACTCCGAGGTGGGCTCCCCCATCTCTGGGGCTGAGGTCACTGAGGTGGTCAAAAAACTCCTTGGTGGTAGGGCCCCGGGGGTGGATGAGATACGTCCGGAGTTCCTCAAGGCTCTGGATGTTGTAGGACTGTCTTGGTTGACACATTTCTGCAACATCGCATGGACATCGGAAACAGTGCCTCTGGATTGGCAGACCGGGGTGGTGGTCCCCCTCTTTAAAAAGGGGGACCGGAGGGTGTGTTCCAACTACAGAGGGATCGCACTCCTTAGCCTCCCTGGAAAAGTCTATTGGGGTGTTCTGGAGAGGAGGGTCCGTCGGATAGTCAAACCTCGGATTCAGGAGGAACAGTGTGGTTTTCGTCCTGGTTGCGGAACAGTGGACCAGCTCTACACCCTTAGCAGAGTCCTGGAGGGTGCATGGGAGTTTGCCCAACCAGTCTACATGTGTTTTGTGGACTTGGAAAAGGCGTTCGACCGTGTCCCTCGGGGAATCCTGTGGGGGGTGCTCCGGGAGTATGGGATACCGGACCCCTTGATAAGAGCTGTTTGGTCCCTGTACAACTGGTGTCAGAGCTTGGTCCACATTGCCGGCAGTAAGTCGAACCCGTTTCCAGTGAGAGTTGAACTCCGCAAGGGCTGGCCTTTGTCACCGATTCTGTTCATAACTTTTATGGACAGAATTTCTAGGCGCAGCCAGGGTGTTGAAGGGGTCCGGTTTGGTGGACTCAGGATTGGGTCACTGCTTTTTACAGATGATGTTGTCCTGTTTGCTTCATCAGGCCGTGATCTTCAGCTCTCTCTTTGGATTGGTTCGCAGCTGAGTGTGAAGCGGCTGGGATGAGAATCAGCACCTCCAAATCCGAGACCATGGTCCTCAGCTGGAAAAGGGTGGAGTGCCCTCTCAGGGTTGGGGGAGAGATCCTACCCCAAGTGGGGGAGTTCAAGTATCTCGGGGTCTTGTTCACGAGTGAGAGACGAATGGACCGTGAGATCGACAGGCGGATCGGTGCGGCATCCGCAGTGATGCGGGCTCTGCATCGGTCTGTCGTGGTGAAGAAAGAGCTGAGCTGTAAGGCAAAGCTCTCAATTTACCAGTCGATCTACGTTCCTACCCTCACCTATGGTCATGAGCTATGGGTAGTGACTGAAAGAACGAGATCGCGAATACAAGCGGCTGAAATGAGTTTCCTCCGCTGGGTGTCTGGGCTCTCCCTTAAAGATAGGGTGAGAAGCTCAGTCATCTGGGAGGGGCTCAGAGTAGAGTCGCTACTCCTCAGGTGGCTCGGGCATCTGATCAGGATGCCTCCTGGATGCCTCCCTGGTGAGGTGTTCCGGGCACGTCCAACCGGGAAGAAGCCCCGTGGAAGACCCAGGACACGCTGGAGGAACTATGTTTCCCGGCTGGTCTGGGAACGCCTTGGGATTCTCCCGGAAGAGCTGGAAGAAGTGGCCGGGGAGAGGGAAGTCTGGGCCTCTCTGCTCAAGCTGCTGCCCCCGCGATCCGACCCAGATAAGTGGAAGGGGATGGATGGAAGGATGGATGAATTATGATTTGTTATGAGATTTTATTAGATTAGATTTGATTTTAATTAGTAGATTTTTAATAAAAATAGCAAATTAATTGTTTGGCCCTAAGTAAGGATTGACATTGTGGTGCAGCTGTTAGGGGTGCAGTCTCAGAGTTCCAGAAGAGCAGGTTCAATTCCTGGCCTAGCATGCCCTTCCTTTGATTGAGTGGGTTATTCTTTGGGCTCTTCTATTTTCCTCCCATATCCCAAAGAAGTTACGTTCATTTGAAAAAATAGACTGCAGGTAGAGGATTCCACTGCTACCATCGAGAGTCAGAGGGACTCCAGATCTAAAGGGCTCCTTCATCAGATATTTACAAAGACAGCCACAAAAATATATATCAATTTTTAAAAACAGAAATAAACATTTTGTGTATTTTTAGCCTAAACAAAACAGTGCGAAACTGGTATGTTGTGTTGCATGACTTTATAAATTACACAGTGCCCATTATTGAGTTTTCAAGAAAATATTGCAACAGAATGTGGCAGCACTTGAAAGATGACTTTCTTGACTTGGTGAGATGAGTGTCTGGGAGTGGGCTGGACAGAGCTAGATGTTTCAGTGGCAGCTGCATCCTTGAAATCAGGAATTCAGCAAAGAGGGAGGAAATGTTATTAGGAAACAAATAAATGGAAACCCCACTGAAGCTTTGCAGTTTTGCTGTATTTAATTGTTCAATAAATGACCTGCTATTGGAATGATCCAACGGCCATGCTACTGACAGAGCTTCTGTCCCCAGTAAGCAAGAGGGCGCAAGGGACACATGGTGATCGGTGCAGACTTTAAAAGAAGTTGGTTTTCAACTTCAGACTTCAAGGGGAAATGAAATGCGCTGGAAGAAACTGTTGTGGTCTTTGACAAATAGTGTTTCAGTTATATACGTCATGAATAGCAGCTTTTCTATGCAGTGCTGTCGGGTTTTTTGTTTGCAGACTAGGTGTCAACATATAATGCAGTTTATATGCCTAAGATATGTATATCTTAACTGATCACAATTTATAATTTATTGTACCAGAGTAAGATTTCAGCCTTCAGCCAACGAGACTTCCCCGATTACCTCAGGATATTTCGCACACTAACCACAAGCATAATAATAAAGTTGCCATAGTAAAAATAATGATTTGCAGTATCCGAATAAAAGTAAGTGAATAAAAACACTGGAGTCTCAAAATACTTCAGTTTTTTGGTAATTTGCAAGAAATTGGCCAGCACTATCTCTTAAGAGTTGGTGAGAGACTGGTGGGTTTAAAACAAATGCTTTATTTCAGGGAAATGACCAAACCTCTGTTATTGTGGGACGGGGCACAAATTTTGTACTATATCCTATTTAAGAGTCAGGATTCTTATTGTAATCATTATAAGATGTATTATTATTGTATTATACTGAAAGATATTTTTGCACAGGTAAAAAATACTTTCTTCTTTTTATACTCTTTGCAGTTCCGTCCCATTATTCACTTTTTTTTAGCATTGACATGTTTGAATTAAAATACTTCCTTAATTATGAGATTTCAGTAAAGTATTAGAAACATTTAACCTAACTCAGAAGCAGGATTTTGTAAACCTCATTTTTGCTTTTCAACCATCTCCCAAAATGTCGGTCCTGAAATTGTGGTTATGAGGTGAGGCACAATTACTTTGAAAGCACAGGAAATATAAAACTTCTTAGTGTACTACAACTGAACAAATGGTTGGATATGCAAAACTATGAACTAACCATGTTTTGACCCTAAAACTGTTCCATTTAGAGCCGTGGCTATTGGAGTCATCCTTGACTGATCACACCCACTACAGCACAAAATCAAGCAAAAGAGACACAGCATAAAATAATTAAAACGATTAATGATAAGCACCTCTGTGAAGAGAAACCAGAGAGGGGAGATGAAGAAAGGAAGGAAGGGCAAAGTTCACATGAAGAATCAGAATGGACGACTCTTCAGTAGGAGGTGAAGGAGTGCAAAGGAAAGTGGGAGTGGGAGCATTTTGAAAAGTCAAGAAATGTTCCTTCACAACAAAGATGAGGTGAAGCCAGACTGGGTCCTGCATTCTACATGATAAGTTAGACATTAATAAGCTCTTGTCCCTTTGTGAGCAATAAAGCATTTCTCACCATGTAGGGGCCTTTTAAAAACACTGAATAACAACATATTTTTCAGATAAGTGGAGATTCTTTTTCCAAGAAGAAGGCATGGACATCAGCATTTGCTGCAAGTGATGCAGCTGATCCCATAATTTACAAAGGTCTATGATCTCTGTTAATGTTTTCATAATGTTACCTTATTCTTGTGGAAACTTAGTGTAAGTGAAAGCTGTTCAAATAAAAGTATGCAGTATTTGGTTTTCATTTTACATATTGTGATTGGGAGAAATTGTGTTAATTTTTGTAATTTTTGTCCAGGATCGTTTTCTGATGTGAAGATATTACTTGCTTTCTCCATGCTCACATGTGCTTTTACTCAGTCTGTTTGGAAGTTCTTCGGTCTCAAGATAAAGCTGTCTGTTAAACTGGCTATTCTGTATCTCTCTAGCATAAACGTATCCACCTTGTGAAAAAGTTGATCCCACCTTGTGTGTCCATTAACGCCATCTCAGGATCTGGCTGCTCACAGCTAGAAGAGTGGTTTAAGGAATTGTCAGGCATTGTTTTCTAATTTCATAAATGAATTTGTATCACCATATAATCCACAAGCATTCTAATATTTGTGAAGAATTGGTACGTCCCACTGTACAGAACGGGTAATTGCAAAAAGATACCATGTTATGCATGTATTAATATCTTGTGTTAAATACTTGAAAGACGGCTCAATAAACACTGTTAACACATAAGTCATGTCAGGATATACCAGATTCCATTTTTATTAAATTCAATTTATTATTATATCAATAACTAAACAAAGCAATGACAAACACAATAAAATCTGATGTGCCCATCACATGATGTTTTCTACATAAACCTGTAACTTTAGCAGTAAAATATTAAAAACAAAGCTGTGAGAAGTGAACAAAAGAAGCACACCTGGTTGAAAAAAACTATTTCCTCCTTCACCTACTATGTTGCAGTTGGTGTACAAATATCTACAAAATGTACAACATTCTTATATCTATTAATCAAAGTATAATGCAACAATATTACTTAAAATTAATAGTCTTGTAGCACTACATTATTTTAGTAATGGTGCTAAGTTTTATTCAGATGGAGTGATTTGGTTTTAAGTGTGTCCACAGACTCACATCCAGACATACATCACTTCAAAAGTGACCAAATTGTTTTGAGGAATGGCTGAAATGTGCAAATTGTTCAACATTCGTAATAAAAAATTTTGACCTGTTGGCATATACCTAAAGTGCATGTGGATTGCAGTATTTCTTTACAGGAAAATCTACTGTAGCAATTTTGTTCAAAATCAGTCGGCTTTTAGCATTGTACTTCAATGTTAATATCTGCAAAGCTTCATTCTAAGTGAGTGATTCATTTTTGAGTCATAATGTACACAAACGTACATCCTGCTACATACAGAGAGGGACAGAGAAGCAGATATGCTGTACACATACACGGACATCTTTCTGAAAGTCATTGCATTGTACTCACAGATTCCTCAAAAAGTTAAATTGCTTAAAAACATTTTGATTCCAACACAAACCTTGTAATGTACCTATATGTACTGAATTTCAACATATCTAAGGAAAATAAAATAGTAAATATATATATAATTTTATCAAACTGAAAATAAATTAATAGATAAATATGCAACATGTATTTGGCAGAACAAGTAACTATCAGATAATACTAATAACAAAGCTACAGTAAGATTTACTCAGTATTGTTAGTGCAGATGCTTAAGGGGAATATCATATTACATAACTTTTCCAGTGATTATTGGTCGTAGACTTCTTTTATAAAGTCTAAGCATGTTGGGGACAGTCAGATAGTGTGACTTAACCAGTGACTCCAACTAGCCTGCGACTCGCCCTGACAGGTTAGTTTTTGTCATAAGTCATAGGGGTGAGGTCTGTGTGCTTGAGTGCTGACAACCAGTGAGCACAAGTAAAATGCATATAATGCAGTTACAAGGAATAAGATGTCTCCTGATGTCTTGTGCCTGATGCATCATGATAATGCTGTCCACAACCCACTACACATCAAGGGCTCTGTAGTGGAATTAGTCAAGACCACTAATTCCCTTGGTTTGCACCAGGCAACTAACTTTACTTGGTCAATTAACACCACCTTCTTGGCTAAGAGGGCACAACAGCATCTCAGCTTCCTTCAGGAGCTAAGGAAGGCAAATCTACCTCCATTCATTCTCAGTTCATTCTACATGAGCACCATCAGGAGTGTTATGACCACCTGCATCACCATCTGGTTTGAGGATCTGCAGTGTCTCTGACCATAAGATTCTACAACGAATAGTGCACACAACAGAAAACAGGGACATCATCTATGCTCCATTAAAAACATCCTTACCAAGCATCGCACATGTAGAGCATACAGGATCGTCGAGTACCACCCCCACCTCTCCCAAGGTGTCTTTGCTCCACTTTCAAGTGACAGAAGGTTCTGTAGCATCCAAACCAATTGTGTCGAGTTGTACAACTATTTCTCTACCTCTGGACTCTAAAGTCTGTGCTGCCTCCCTGCCCTCAGATCTTCTCAAAGTAGTGTGTTTGTATGCAGTACATTTGCTATTATTGCTGTTTTTATCAGTAGTTGTTGTTATAATTTATTCATTTATTCCTATCTATTTCAGTTTATTGCTATCTATTCATTTACCTATTTATTTATTTATTTATAGTACAGTATAGTATAATTTTTTGCTTCTCTTGCACTTATCTTGTGTTTCTGCAGATGTTGCATCGTCGTCAGGCGAATGTTATTTTGAGCCACAGTATGCTGCAATAGAGATATGACAATAACTTGACTTGAATTGATTGCTTAGATTTCAAATTTTTCTCAATAACATCATGTTCTTCCAATTTCAGTCTTCTAATATCTGAATCTCTAAAATTCATTTCTGGCCCAGTTTCTTAGGCTGAGATTTTAATGGTGGTCTTGAAATCTCCCTTTACAACCTTGTTTCTCGATAAAACTTCTGCAAGGCTATTTTGGAGTGATGCATTTTTTAAAACCACCTTTCCTGGTGAAATTTTTGTAATGCTGTGTAGCCTGTTTTTAAAATCCTTAAGCTTTATTATACATGCAAAATTTTTATCAGGACCAACTTTGCTGTTTTGGGATTATACTGACTCCACAGGGTGGCAGTAGTTTTGAAAGTAAATGGAATTAGGAGAAAAAGAAAAGTACAAAGTGTCATTTTGCTTGGCTTTTCTCTACATTCATAATGGCTAACATGGTACAACACCCTTTTGCTACCATGTAAATGGAAATTTGGTGAAGGGGTCAAATATTATCTATCAGGTTTAACTGAGATTCTGATTATATGATGTTGAGAACATCAAGAAAAGCTGATTTTAACATAGTGTCTGTATGTTTCTGAATGTGTGTGTTTGTTTATAGAAACCCATGTACAACAATAACTTCTGAAAATCATAGACAATAGTGGACACTTTTGAGCCATCCCGAAAGCCAGAATAAATACTTCTCTCTATGTCAGATCCTCCAGCCTCATTTCCAGCCTTGAGTCAAACTGTTACTAAACAGGCATTCTAGATGGAAGGTGGTTTTAAATGCCAGCCATGAAAAGCTTGCAGTGCCTCTTCAGTAAATGCTTCTGGAGTCAGAATATCTTCTATCACATATCTCCTATGCCCCCACCCCCACACACCCCTACTCTGTCTTTACTGTCCTGAGCTTATAAGCAAGGGGGTCGGTAACCTCCAAGTAGCCTGACCACTGTAATATATAGTTTGAATTCCATGTATATTGCATTGGACCTCCTCCATTGTCACTGAAGGTCATCGACGAATTAGTTAAAGGTCCTCCTACTGTCTCTGTTCTCCTGGAATAGTTACTTCTAGGGCACTAACTAGACACATGGCATGGCTACATCTCCAGCCCATGGAGAAATATAATTTTTTCTACATCACTGAGCCAAGTAGCATGCTGTCCCCATCAAATTACACCCTTAGTTAATGTTTTTCCTTACCTGCCAACTCTCTACAACACCCTTTGAAGATGCTGTCCTCTTGAGCAAGCACACAATACAAGACATAGACATTCATAGTAAAGATGTGATTTAGATTTGCACAGGCTATTCTGATATTTGCTCTAAGTATAGTTACAGGTTACCAAAGTGCCATAAGGTGCTGAATATCATTTGTCAACAATTTCTGTCGCAAGATTTTTGATGGATGTTCTTAGCATACTTTATAATGAAGCCATATTTTTTTGTATCAGGCTAACTTCTCTTGTGTCGTTGGATAAATTTATTAAGTAATAATAATTTATTTTTCAAATATTAATAACTATTACATTTTTTAAATTCAACACCTTCAACATCATCCAACCTGTGCTCCTTAGGGACAAGCTGACAGAGATGGGAGTAGATTCATACCTGATGGCATGTATCGTGGACTATCTTAAAGACAGACCTCAGTATGTGCGCCTCGGGAGCTGCAGGTTTGACATTGTGGTCAGCAGCACAGGAGAGCCACAGGGGACTGTACTTTCTCCGGTCCTGTTCAGCCTGTATACATCAGACTTCCAATAAAACTCGGAGTCCTGCCACGTGCAAAAGTTCCCTGATGACACTGCTATCGTGGGCTGCATCAGGAGTGGACAGGAGGAGGAGTATAGGAATCTAATCAAGGACTTTGTTAAATGGTGTGACTCAAACCACCTACACCTGAACACCAGCAAAACCAAAGAGCTGGTATGGATTTTAGGAGACCCAGGCCCCTCCTAGACCTGGTGATTATCAGAGGTGACTGTGTGCAGAGGGTACAGACCTATAAATACCTGGGAGTGCAGCTGGATGATAAATTGGTCTGGACTGCCAATACTGATGCTCTGTGCAAGAGAGGACAGAGCCGACTATACTTCCTTAGAAGACTGGCGTCCTTCATCATCTGCAATAAGATGCTGCAGATGTTCTATGAGACGGTTGTGGCAAGTGCCCTCTTTTATGCGGTGGTGTGCTGAGGAGGCAGCATAAAGAAGAAGGACGCCTCACACCTGGACAAACTGGTGAGGAAGGCAGGTTCTATTGTAGGCACAGAGCTGGACAGTTTGACAACCGTGGCAGAGCAACGGGCACTGACCAGGCTCCTGTCAATCATGGAGAATTCACTGCATCCACTGAACAGTATCATCTCCAGACAGAGGAGCACCTTCAGCAACAGACTGCTATCGCTGTCCTGCTCCACTGACAGACTGAGGAGATCGTTACTCCCCCACACTATGCGACTCTTCAGTTCCACCCGGGGGGGTAAATGTTAACATTATACAAAGTTATTGTCTGTCTGTTATACCTTCATTGTTATCACTCTTTAATTTAATATTGTTTTTTATATCAGTATGCTGCTGCTGGATTATGTGAATTTCGCCTTGGGATTAATAAAGTATCTATCTATCTCTCTATCTATCTATCTTCAGTTATGGAGACACAATGTGGGCAAGTACCGATTGTTCAGGTTAACTAGAATTCTGTCCTTCTCCATAAGAGAAATACATTCCCTTCTGTACCAATAGCACATCCTACTAAAATAATAGGGTTGAATGAGAACATGGTTACTTTTACAAAACATTTGGCATCAGAAATATAAGTGGAACATCTGTGGAAATCCAAAAGTGTATGCACTTGTGCTTGGCTTGTATTTTAGTTACACCAAATACTGTTGTTTTTGGGCATTAAGACAAAAATGGCAGGGAGAACCACTATGTTCAGAAAGAATGGCTAAACATACCACATGTTTTCCAGAAAAGAAAAATGTGGTAAATGGTTCACTTGTTGACCATTTACCTTCCTCCTCCACATATCAAACTTTGAAATTTGAGAAACGTTGTTAAAGCAATTGTTAAAACATAACTGAGATTCGTATACTTAAGATAAAAATATTTCATGCCAAGATTGAGGAAGACATTTTTGCAGGTCCTCTGATCTCTGATCAGAGAAGTTTTAAAAAATGAGAGATTTGGAGAACAATTGACAGAAGTTTATAAAACAACATAGCAGAGAATTAAAAGTGTGTGCACAAACTTTTTGCGAAATTCTTAAGGATGAAAATAATCTTGAAATAGTGAGTGACCTTCTCAAATCATTCCAATCAATGGGAAGCAGGATGTCATTGACGATTCATTGCTTGGACTCTCACTTGGACATCTTTTGTGAAAACCTTGGTGTGGTCAATGATGAACATAGAAAGCTAATTTAGCAGGACATTTCCAACATGGAAAAGTGTTTCTAAGGCAAGTAATGTCCCTGTTTGTTGGCTGACTACTGGTGGATTCACGAAGTAGGGCAGAAAATCAAAAATGGCTGTGTTTTAGATTATAAGTTTGTCATCATTTTAATAACATGTGCATTGGATTCAGAAAGTATTCAGACCACTTCACTTTCAGCACATTTGTTGTGTTGTAGATTTAATTTTAATTGGAAGAATTTACCATTTTTCCCATTATTCTACACTCAATAATCCATAATGACAAAGTGAAACCGTGTTTTCAGGCAAGTTTGCAAATTTATTATAAACCAAAACCTGAAACCTTCCATTTACATAAGTATTCACACCCTTAATTCTGTACTTCTAGAAGTCCCTTTGGCAAGTCTCTAGAAATTTGGCTCACCTGGGTTTGGGCAGTTTTTCTTTTTTTCCCCATTCTTCCTGGAAGATCCTCTGGAGCTCCACTAAATTAGATGGGAACAGTCTGTAAACTGCTGTCTTCAGGTCTATCCGCATATGTTCTATGGGGTACAAGCCTAGGCTTTGGCTGGGCCACTCAAGGACACTCAGAGACTTGTCCTAAAGCCACTCCACCATTGTCTTGGCTGTATGCTTCGGGTTATGGTTGTGCTGAAAGGTGAACTGTCACCACAGTGTGAGGTTACATGTACTGTGGAGCAGGTTTTCCTCAAGGACTTCTCAGTATTTTTGCCTCCCTGACCCTGCTGTTGAGAAGTACACTATAACATGATGCCACTACCACAATGATTCACCACAGGGATGGTATTGGACAGGTGATGAGCAGTGCTTGGTCCTCACCAGACATAGTGCTTAGAGTTCTGCCCAAATAGTTACATTTTTGTCTCATCAGACCAGAGAGTCTTTTTTCTCCTGCTTTCACAGTCCTCTAATCTGTCACATGCCTTTTACTCAAGAGCGGATCTCGTCTAGCCACTGCACCATGAACTCCTCATTGATGGACTGCTGCAGAGGTGGACATCTTTCTGACAAGTTCTCTCACTTCTGCAGAGGACTTCTTAAGTTCTACTAAAATTACCATTGGGCTCTTGGTCATCTCCCTGACCAAAGCCTTTTTTTGCTCAGTTACTCAGTTTGGCCAAGAGCTAAGTCTAAGAAACGTCCTGGTGGCTCCAGACTTCTTCCATTTCCCAATTACTGAGGCTGCTGTGCTTCTGGGAACACTCAAAGCTTTAAAAATGGTTTATCCCCTTTCCCTAGTCTATGCCTCTCCACAATTTGATTGCAGATGTGTACAGAGTTTCTTGGACTTCATGGGTTGGCCGATGTTCTGTGAACTGTGGGACCATCTATGCACGAGTGTGTGCCTTTCTAAACAATGTCCAATCAATTCAAATGGCCACAGATGGACTCCAATCAAGTTGTAGACACATCTCAAGGATACTTAAAGCAAACAGGATGCACCTGAGCACAGTCTGGAGTGCCACAGCAAAGGGTCTGAACACTTATATAAATGAGAGATTTCAGTTTTTGATTTTTAATTCATTTGCAAACCTTTCTGGAAGCATGTTTTTAGTTTGTCATTATCAGTTATTTAGTGTGCACTGATGGGCGTAAAGTTTCAAATTTATCCATTCAAATTTAAATCTAAAACAAAATAAAGTGTACAGGTAGAGAAGGGGTCTGAATACTTTCTGAATCCACTCTTAATATATGATATTTTAAAAATTAAGTTGTATGTCACTTTAAATATATTATTCTAGAAAGATATGGATTCAGCACATGAAATACTATAAATTCAGGAAATTTCACTTGATGTTTTTTTTTTTTTTGTGACTAGATTTATTTATTCATCACTAGGTTTGTCCACACAGTGTGCTGTGCTTTATTAGCAGTTTTGGGATGACTCAATTCTCTTAAGGCTATAGACCAATGCTATTGACTGCAAGGAAAAATGCTTCATTTATTTTGAGTCACAAAAAGTTTAAAACAAAGCAAAAAAAAATATAAACATAGTTTTTCGTTTTCTTGTTTTAACTAAAATATTACATCAACTTCTTTTGCATTCCAGTTGTTCCATTCTTTTATGTTTTTTTGTATAGCAAAGTCCTCTATTAAATACATTTAGGGGACTGAAAGTAATAAGGCAATGTGTGCACATGGCAGTAGCAGTCTGTTAAATAAGGATGGAGCATACAAGAACATGCTAAAAAAAAACATAAACTCCTGAATGCTGGAAGATGATCAAGTCAGAGAATTAAGCCTAATCCAACTGATAACAATGCTGAAGCATGTAAGACCATATATCATTAGTGTTATATTTATTCTAATACGATATGCACGAGCACATATTTCCAATATAGACTCTCTAATCTACTCTACATCTGTCCCATCTGCAGATCGGGACTTAATGCTATTAACAGAGCTCTTCAAGGGGCCTCAGGGAGCTCTGATCTTCAGGGCGGCTACAGGAATGCCACTGCACTTCAGTCACCCATTCTGTTGATGAGCAAGACAGAGATTTGTACACGTTTTTTTTTTTTTTTTTTTTCTATTCTAGTACAACTGTAAATCGTGTTTTTGGGGTGTTCCATTTATATAGAAGGTACTAATTCATTTTGAAGTCTGCCTTAACAATTTATACTTTTACTTAAGTTCAACCTGATTGAAAATGTGCACACGACATTGTTATGTCTAACAGATTTTGCTATTGATGGAGGGTTTTTCTTTTGACCTTTAGTTGGTTACAAACAGTAGATTTAACTAGTATTCCTCTGCAGCCAACTTGGATTACATCACTATTTGTGAAATTCCTCAGCTCTTTAGAATAACACTGTTCAGTGAGCCAAAATGAATAAAATATTTGAGAAAAAAAATCATTTCTGTGGGTGTTCAGCTGCAGCTGAAAGTTTTGTTGAAACAGCTTCAGTGTCAGCTTGGCTCACTGAACTAAATGGTTAATTAAATCTCGTGAATTTAACAGAAATTGTGGCTCAGAGGAGAACCTTTGGAGTCCAGTTGCCCTTTTATCATCAGTCAGCACAGATCTGCATTTTCTGACTTAAATTGCTTTTCCCTGACTTATAAGACACCCACTGCTTGGGGCCTGGGTTCAATCCCAATGTGGCTCCTACCAATGGGTGTACAGATTTGGTGATTCTGAACTGGCCTGGCATGAGTGAGTATCAGTGGGTATAGATGTTGATCCAGCATTGGCTCCTGTCATGACGGCAGTGCTGTCAGTGTAGGTGTCCGACACTCTTGGCCCTTGCAATGAAAAAAATGGGTGGAAACAGATGCAATGACTAGGCTTATTAAAATAATGTATGATCTCTCTAGAAAACATGTGAGCCTTATATAAGAAATACTTTATGATTTATTATAGACTAGAATATACATTTTTTTTATTTTTATACAAAGTGTTATCATTTACTTTGTGTATGTTTTCAGTTTAATTGTATTTTTCTTGTGCCTTTCAAAATGTTGTCAGCATTTTTCAAATAGTTGATAATTACTAATAAAATATTAATACGCAAAACGTTTGTATAAAACCTTGCCTTTTAAGTTAGAAGGCATGGAAAAAAAGAAAAAAAAAACTGACAGGCTTGTTACTGTCACCTAGTAGCTGGAGTTAAGTAATCAGGCTCTGAATGACAGTGTGAAAACATCTGTTCAATGGATTTATTGAATGGGCCTCCGTTTTTTTTCACGCTGTTTATTATAGGCCTGACCTAATGAACTTAATTTGTTGACATGTTTCTCCAAGTGTTTTGCCCTGTCCCTCTCATATTTCCTTCTACTGTGCTGTTTCCACAGCAACTGCAACTACAGGAACATCAGCACTTTCACCCGCTTCGACTGTACCCAAATCAGTCAACTCCAGTTGGCATGACAAAACCGGACAAACATCAGCCTGCTTCCAGAACCCAGTCTTCTCCTACTGCATCAATCCCATCACACCAGTTACCAGAACAGCCTGTCACGCACGCCTTCACTACTGGTAGGAATCCCACAGGCTTCACTTTCACAGCCAGGGTAATAGCCCTATTCACATAGGATCAAGTGATTTAAATGCCCGGAATGCCACAGATAGTTGAACATTACTGTGCAACATCATTGTTGTTCCCATTTTCAAGTTCCTCTGGCACTAGCAGTGCCCATTGGCTGGTAGTAATTCACCCTGTGTAATCTCAAATTATATCAGGAATTTAGGGTAGCGTAAGATAAACAGGTGCTGCTGCGTTCATTTCATTTTTAAAGTCTGTACAGTTTATAAGGGGATCGTCTTGTTTATAATTATGAATTATAAATTTCTTTTATGAAAAGTAAAGAAACATTTTACATCTATCCTGAAATATTTTGTAAAATATTTATATAATGAATGTATTTAAAAGGTAAATGGCAATTGATCAAAAATAATATCTGCATTATTTATAGGAAACTGCTTTTTCCTATTTTATTATAATTTTAATGTAACAGCTTTAGTTATTATTATGCCCCTTGGCATGATTTTAAAAATTGTTAACCACTGGCACTCTAGTGGAAAGGTTGCAGCATCAAGACATGAAGACAGAAGTACCTTGAAGAGGAAAGTCCACTTACACAATCTCTTTTGAATAAATTATAACCATGAAGAAATAAAAATGGTTAAAAATATAAAACTAATTGAATTTTTTAAATATCTTAAGTCAGTTTGTTAAAGTAAAAATTATAAAAGTAATTCTATTTAAAGAAATATTTTACATTTGATATACCTCTCTAAACACACAGGTATAGTGTATGATACAATAATGCTTAAACACCAATGTATTTGTGGCAACTACACGGATCATCCTGAGCACTGCGGGAGGATACAGAGCATCTGGTCAAGGCTGCAAGAAACTCAGCTGCTTAACAGCTGTGAGGTACGCTGAGTTAACTTTATCTATCTATCTATCTATCTATCTATCTATCTATCTATCTATCTATCTAGGATACTTTATTAATGTTTATTGTACTCTTTCATAGAAGTTGAAAGTTGAATTTACATACTAAAATGTAACTGATTAAATAGACACATTATGATAAATTTGGGTTATTTAACTGCAATTATATTATAATTGTAAATAAAGTTATGTTTAAAATAAAAAGTCTATCTATCTATCTATCTATCTATCTATCTATCTATCTATCTATCTATCAGTTTTAGTTTGCTGTGATGGATTGCATTTTTAGGTTACCAAGAATTCTATTTGTAATGGGTTGTGTGACTGCAGCTGTCATTACACAGCAATGTGAATAGTCATTGCTTGCTCACAGCACAAATATTATATATTGAGGTTTTTTATACAAAGAGTGATTTATATGACCAATGGGAAATGTAACTTTGCCCATTCATTTCCTTTGTATTTTTGTTCCTTATAATAAAAAAGAACAGTAAGAGCTGAATTACTATAAGTGAAAAGTAATTTCACCATCACTACAATGGTAAGCAATCAGTAGAATAAATGTAATTCAATGCAAAAGTGAATATCGCTCTGAAGAATCACCCATTACCACTCTGATTATATTTTGCAACTCCATTTTGGACAAAAGTTAGAAGGAAGATAAAAAAAACAGGCCATTTTAGAAACGATTAAAAAAGGCAAAAGGTACTTTAGATAGGTAGGACATAATTTGGTTATTTCTTCATATCCTTAAGAATACCTTCTTTTAATACAAGTAATATATTTTGTCTGGGGTTGTCATATGTTATCTACAGTATGAAATTGCACAGATCTGGTAAGGATTATATACTGAATTGCTAATTACATTGTTCCCTGTTTTGTAGATTTTATTTCAGCATAATAAAGTAGGTTCAATATATGATACATTTGCTTATCTGTCTGTCTATCTATCACTCCTTACATATCTTTACTTTATATATATATATATATATATATTCTTTATATACTATATTATATAGTATATACTATATAGATAGATAGATAGATAGATAGATAGATAGATAGATAGATAGATA